>PVJA010002517.1:0-78662 GCA_004027025.1 Myocastor coypus
GGTGCAGGAGAAGTCCATTTGTAGAATGGACGTATTTTGCTGCTGCATAGAAAATAATAGTTGAAAGATTGCTGTTGTATACCTCTTTTTCTCCTATGTTTAATATTTTGCTCTATTTGGTGGGTTCTTTCCATTCTCCTTCATTGAGCTGTGGTCATTTTCATCATTCTGTAGAATATCTTTTAGTAAACTGTAGGGTTGGCTTTGTTATCATGAAATTCTTTAGTTGTTCTTTGTCCTGGAAGATTTTCATTTCTCTATTATACTTAAAAGAGTTTTGCAGGGTATATGTGTCTGGGTTAGACTTTTTTCTTCCAAGACTTGTAGTACTTTGCTCCATGCTCTTCTTGACTTGATGGTTTGTGAGAGAAATCTGTCATTATTCTGATGGATTATCCATTAAATGTGATCTGTTTATCTTCTCTAGAAGAGTATACTGTAGTATATTGTTCTTGTGCTGAATTTCTGGGATCTTGATTATTACATGTCTGGGTGTGGTTTTAATTGGGTTGATATTATTTGGAGTTCTATATGCTTCAGTTACCGAATGTCAGATTGTTTCCCTATATTTGAAACGTTTTCTGCTATTAGTTCTGCCCATATTCTTTTTGTAACATTTGTACAGACTCCTCCTTTCTCATCGATGCCTATTAGTCTTATGTTGTTCATCTTTGCATCGTCTTGCAGATCTTGAATTATTTTTTCCTGAATCCTATTTGTTTTAAAGAGATCTTTTCTTACCTTTTCACTAGCTGTAATGGTTTCTTCAAAATCTGAAAGTCTATTTTCACTTTCACTGAAACAGTTTTGCCAGCTTGTGTTTGAGATTTTAATTTCCCTGTACAGCACGTTGAATCTGCTTCATGCATTCTATTTCTTTCCTATGTTGCTCATTGAAGGCTTCCATCATTTTTCTATTCTCCTCTATTTTTGTCAGTGTCTTCTTTAGAAGCACTTAGTACTTCTTTCATTATAGTTATCACTTCCTTTTTAACTTCAGAAATTATTTCAGAAATTATTTCTCTATATCTTTCTGCAGTTTTTTCTTTACTTCAGATGATATTACTTTAGAGATTTTAGCTATGTGATTTCTGATTTTTTTTCTATGCTATCATCTCCTGAATTTGTTTGGGTGGGCTTGGGGCCTGAGAGTGCACTTTGCTCTTTCTTTTTGGTATTTTGCATAGCCCTGCCTTCTGACCTTTGGTAAAGAGCTTTAGTGCAGTTTTTACCTTAGCACCAGTTCTGGATGTACCAAGTTCAAACACGTCCAGGCGGTTGCAGCTTGGATCTGGCTGCTGTGCTGCACTTCTTCCTACTGCAGTCCTTGGAGGTGAAACTGCTGTGCCACTCTGGCAAGATGTTCTGCTCCTGGATCAGCTGGGTGGGCCTTGACTCTAGCCTCTCTGCAAGGAGTTCTGCAGCAGTTTTTCACACTGGGCCTGTCTGATGGAAGAAGTGTTTCTGGTGGGCCTAGGGCAGTCTAACTCACATGTTGGGCCTGGTTGCTGGGTTTAATGAACCTCTACAACTTTATGTCAATCTCTTTTCTTTATAAATTTAGCTGCCCCAAGTATTTTTTTCCAATTACCCAAAAGTGACTAATATACTCATTGTGAGTGAAGGAAAAGTTACAAGGCTTAGATTCCTTGTACCCATTTGATCTTTCGTTTAGAAATATTTTTTAAAAGAATTGCCCAGAAATTTTTATTGAGTACCTATCATATGCTAAGCTTCAGGGACACTGTGATTAATAAAATGATCAAAAATTTCAGCCTAATTTTATCATGTCCTTGTGGAAGACACAGACAACGAGCATGTGTATATGCTTGTGTTCACCAGCAATATTTCTGGTAGTTAACTATGGGGATGTATGAAAAAGGGTGGTGGTGGAAGCTGAGTGCACAGAACTCAAATAGAGCTGAAGCTGCAGAGCAGGAGAATATCTTGGTAGCAGGCAGACTGAGAGGAGGATAGGAGCCCTGCTTTGCTGTGTTATGTGTAAGATGCCTGAGATATCCTGATGGAGACTTTGAGGGGGAAGTTGGTCATCCAATTATAGAGTTCAGGTATAGATTGAGATTGAGAATATGTGCTTGGGATGGTACTTAAAGCTTGCTGTTTAGATGAGAATTTAAGCAGCATGTAGATGGTGAAGAGAAACATTCCAAAGCTAAACTATGGGGATCTTCAGCACCTAAGAATGAGATACAGGAAATAGAGGAGACACATATATTATGTTAGGCACTAGGTACAATGCTGGAGATATAGAGAAGACGTTGGCAGCAAGCACTTTGCAGATGGGAGGTTTATGTTCTTCAATTCAGACTCCCTGGACCTAGTGGGACTAGGGTTACAATTTTCTAGAGCAACAAGAAGGAAGAAGAGGAGGAAAAGCAAAAGATAGAGTGGTAGTGGTTGGGTGGAGGATCTGGAGAAGGAGGAACACTACTAGTGATTTAGGTCTTTGCTAAACAAATTAAAAATTTAACTGGAGATTCCTTGCATAGTTTAAGGAGGAATCAAATTCCACATAACTCAGCTTGGTGTTTATGAGATCTTTCTAGAAAATAGTATACAATCCAGAGGAACAGGAACATAAGCCCCTGTGATATAGCATGATCACTTCCCAAGTGGATGTTTGTGCCAAATGTTCTGAGAGTGCAAGGAAGGCAGCTGCTTCCGACCAGGAGCTGTTACTAGAAGGGCAAATACTCAATGGGTAGAAGAGGGATGGATTTCTCAGGCAGAAGATAAGGCTGAGAGGGGGTAATTGTCAAATGATTGAAGTCTATTCCCTGACAAAAATGAAATTCCCCACAAAAAATTTTTCTGTATTTTCCAACTTTCATTTCATGTTCAGTATTTTTTTTTGATCATGGATATGTTTATATATTTTTAAAATTTAAAGAAAGATTTATTTTCTACCTACTTTGAACGCTATATTCCTACCAGCTAGTTTCTTTCTTTCTTTCTTTCTTTCTTTCTTTCTTTCTTTCTTTCTCTCTCACTCTCTCTTTCTTTTTCTTTCTTTCTTTCTATGTATTTAGTTGTTCCAGGGTCCCACTATGCAGTGTGGACTCATGGTGATCTTCCTGCTTTCAGCCTCCCCAGAGCTGGGATTATAAGTGTGTGCCGCTATGCACAGACTCTGGCCTGTTCAGTCTACCAGGGGGGCGGGGCTTATATGGCACATAGTGCTAGGGATTCAACTATGGTCTTTGCACTTGCCTAAGCTTGCCTAAGCAAGCACTTTAGTCCACTGAGCTATCTTACCAGTCCCTGCTTTCAAGTAATGGAATGAAAAACATGTTGATATACAACTACAGGCTAATATTTTTAAAAATCTAAATAGAGTTATGAAGATGTGCTACCTGAATAAGTCAGAATGAAGAAATGATGAGCAGGCATGGTGCCATACACCTGTAACTCCAGCTACTTGGAAGGCTGAGGCAGAAGGATTGTAAGTTCAAGGCCAGCCTGAGCAATTTATTGAGATCCTATTGCAAAATAAAATACGAAAAGGTGTGGAGGTATAATTCCCCAGGGCCACAAGAAGAAGGAAGAAGAAAAGGAGGAAGAGGAGGAGGAGATAATGTTGTTATAATCAAGGATCAAGGAAAGCTGAAGAGAAAAAGTAACCAATAAAGGAGATTTTATAGGGTAAGGGAGCACAATGAATCTTGAGTTGAGGAAACAGCTTAAGTAAAAAGGTAACAAAATGCTTGATGTGGAAAGTGGGTGTGGTACAATTTGGAGGAAGGATCCAGGAGATTGGCTACAGTGTTGTTTGTGGGAATGTCCTGGAGGGTTTAGAATTCCATCCTGGACAATTTAGACTACTTTGTAGGGAACAGTGATGCTCTTCTGATAAAAGAGAGAAACTTCCCAGCAGTCTTTCAAATAATCAAATCAACAGGATAAAACCCCAGAGAATGCTGGGAAATTTTCTTAAACATAAAGAGATAAGCCAGATGATTACATCTTACTTTCTACCAGGAAGGATTTTTATAAATCAGAGGCATGTCTTTTAAAGTACCATTAAGTCCCAATTCAAGTCCATTAGTTTGGGGAACTTCAACTGACATTTTTATTGATGTGACCTCACACTTCTTTCAGAGACACTCCCTCATCCAAGAAAAAAAAAAAAAAAAAACTAAACCCACAGATTGCTGGGTTAATATTGTGATCAATTACACATGTTCTTCTTTTCCTTACCTCAGCTGCCACAAAACAATCATGTGACAACAAAAAACAATCTCTGAGGAAAGTGCTAGCAATAGGTGTGTGTAAGTTCCATGGTTGTTCACTTAGGTTTCCCTGAAATCTGGAATATAGTAGGTAAATGATTTGTGAATTATTGCCCAAGTGAATGAAAAACAGGTAATCTGTTTTGCAGGATGAAGAGCTAATGAAAGATTGACAAATGAATGTGGCAGAAGGAATTGTCTATATTTCATATACTTCACAAAGGGAAAATACCAAGACAAGAAAGATCATGCTCTTTTCTTTGTATCCTGTCACCTCTTCAGGGCTGTGGTGTGTATTTATGTTGCTAATGTTATAATCCTGTTGCAGTTCACCATGTTCCAATTTTGTATGGCCTTTAGATGCCAACATAGGCATGCTGTGTCCTTCTATATCTGCTCTGCCTGATGAAATGCTCTCATCCCTATCCAGAAAGAATGGATTGGATCTGGAAAAGACTTTATATATGGTTTTAGCCAATGGAGACTTTCAAACTAGGGATCTCAGAACCTGTCCCTGGGCTTTAATAGCTTACATATATTTGAGTTAAAGGTTATTTCTACTTGCTTAGTCCTCAGGGTTTCCCTACCAGATCTTAAAACCATGATTCTCTTCTGAGAATTAATGTACTAAGATCCAGCCATAATTCTTAACTTAGGAGAAACTAGAAAGCTACCATGTACGTTGACCTCTGAGTGCTATGAGAACAAGCATGAAGAGAGCCCTCTGTTAAACTGGACATGAACGTGGTTGAATTGTGATAGGAACGTCTGATTCCAAGAGCCCACAGTGTAGCTCCGAGGAGTATGGCTTTGGAAGCAAAAATCTATATTTAAATCCTTGATCACCTTGGTTAGTTAGTTTAGGTAATCACTTGTCCACAGGAATCATTTTTTTCATGGATATAGTGGAGTGATAGATGTGTCCCTGGGGGGGTGTGTTGATTGGTGGGCAATATCTGTAATGATCAGTGTGGAATGGGACACATTTAACAAGGTCTGCAGAAATCTGAAAAGGAGATGTTAAGGAACCACATTCGTCACTGTTCATGCAACATCCACAAAGACTGGAATTGGTGGGAGTAAATGTTCAAGTTCCCAACAGCTGGACTCCTGTGGGACAGGCACAGTGCATTAGGATTTCTGAGAGCTTCATAGAGCTCAAGGGCACCCACTGCCCTTTCACAAGTTCATCAGAACAACACTGGGTAGAGAGTTTCTTTCCCAAGTCTCCTGCTGCTTGAAAGGAGGCACTGTAAATACTGAATCCCAGGATTCTGGAAACTCAGCCAGGAGTGCGCACATGCTGAACTGCAGTGCCATCCTCTCTTTAGTGACTATGTGTTTAGTTTATGGAGTCACCATTCAGCTGTGATCCTGCCTTGGATTAATCCAGAAAATGGAACTTTCTGGGTGAACTCACCATTTGTCCCAGGATATCTCCATTTCATCTCTCTTTTCCTTCCAGGCCATGTTGTCGGATGTCCACGTGATCCTACTTTCGCTCTCCATGTTCTTTCACCATTTACTTTGCTCCCTTTGGAGGCCATCCAGACCCTCTCTGATGAAGTCCATGCAGGAGGATCAGATGTTTTCAGGGCTCTTTCGGTTGTGGAAATCCAACATTTCTCATTGCTGAGACAGAATTCCTGATACCCAAAATTGAGGAACGAAAGGTTTATTTAGCTCACAGTTAGTGAAGGTTCCAGTCCATACTCAGCTGGCTCCAAGGCAGACTGACATATGGCAGAGTTCATGGTAGTGGAAGACAACAAAGAGCAAAAGGATGAGCCTGGATACAGCAGCTAGCAATCCTCTCTCACTTCCTTATATTGCATTCAGGCTGTCCACCTCAGGGCAGTTGTAGCACTCACACCCATTATCTCAGCATTAGATCATGAATTTATCACAAACTCTAGAAGCTGCCTCATGACTGCATGAGGCTTTGCGAATGACAATTAGACACAGGCTGTAACATCCAGGATCCATAGAGATATACCAAGTTCAAATATGTCTGTTGTCCCAATTTCCCACTGGACATGCATGTCAGCTGATGCCTTAGGAGGTTCATTTCTTATAAACTTGAAGTAGTTTTCCTCATGCTGGAAAAGTGGTAAGTTCTTGCCTTTGACCTTTTGAGGAATTTTGCTCTTAGACATAGAGCCTAGTAAACTTAGCTAAACTTAAAATTTACTAGCTTTATCCAATTTGTTAAAAATATCCACCTTGCTTTTATGAACAAATGTGAGATAAACTGTACGAGAACTCTTCCAACTTTTTGAAGTATTGGTCGTACTCTGTCTGCAGCATGTTATTTTGTAAAACCCATCACAATTAGCTGAAGACATTGAAATTCTATTTTTCTAATATATTTTCTTTGGGCTAAGTCAATTTCCTCCACTACCAGCACTTCCCCCGCTGTGTCTAGTCTTCTATTAGTTTGGACTCAACATTTGTCTCACTGAATGAATTATTTTCTAGCTCACTGTAAGAGTAGCTACAATATTTGTTCTATTTCTAGTTTTCTCCTGATTTTTGAGACATTATTTACTTGCAATTAAATTTATCCAATTTAGTAATATGTTTTGGTGGATTTTAAAAATCATATGTAATTGTGAGAATCATTACTACAATCAAGACTGAACAGGTTCTTCATTCTAACACCTTTCCATTTTTGCTGCTTTTTAAATGTGATCAAAGCTCTTAGAAGTGCCCCACATCCTGTATTTAAAGATCTTTTATAGTAAAACATCTTAACAGACACTTGCTTTAAAAGCTTTAGTCTGGTGTAATGTTCAAAGTTTTGATATTGGAAGACTTCTAGGCCTGATGTTCTGGTTGTCCTGAGCATTTCTCTTAGCCAAGGAACACAGGATGGCAGGTGTCTTGGAGAAGGACCCTGACCTCAGCCTCCCTTTGTCCTCACTATCTGCCATTTCAACAGTCCTTGTTCAGCCTCACAATTCACCTAGTAACGTGTAGTATTTTCTTAAGTATTAAGATGAATAAAGTGTCATAAGATGGCATTTTTTTGCAAAATTGTGCCATCCAAAATATTATGCATTCTTTTCATTTCTTTATAGGTTTTCCCTTCATTCCATTTCAGACCTTCATCAAATAAGTGAACATGTTCCCAATTATCTTTCCCAATTATTTATTCATTATACTCTTATATCTGTTCACCATGAGCATGTACAACCTATACTGAACGGGCCCATCCACACATACGTCAAGAGGACCTATGTATGAATATGTGGCTCACGGATTCCAGGCATTAGCATTGCACCTTATGCTGTCATCTAATTTGATCTCTAAAACAACACCCATTTCACCAACTGGCGAATAAGGAAACAGATGATCAACAAGTGATTGCCTCATACTTCAAAACTCCATCCTGTCTCATGCCAAGGCGATTCTTCTGTCCAAGTTGTGAGTTAGCTGTATGTTTTCACCCCCACGTTCTCTCCCCCCAGTGAGTAGATGTGGTCAGTAGAGATTTAGCTCTCTAAAGTCCACTGGAGATATCTGGAATAAAGACAGATTCAGGAGTCCCAGGTCACTGGTGAAGGGATGGTCTTATAGACCACGCACATAAGTGAGAGTGCCAGCAGGGAGGAACAAGATGAGTACAAGAGGTGGTCTTCCCGGGATCCCAGCAGAAATGGGTCCAGTCCTAACAGTCTATGCCACCATGGGCTCCGCATCTTCACATGATTGTTTGTTTTTGGGAGCTGTTTTGAAATTAATATTATTATGTAAAATATGACAAGAGCAGTGACCTTTTGTCTCCTATTACTCTGAGGATGATATACCTTAGAAGTTCAGGGAACTGCTTTCCCTCATTCAAATAAAGGGGGAAGCTGTGTCTTGGGCATGCTGGCCTTGCCTAGGTGTAGAGTCTGATAGCACCCTCATGCCCCTCCCTTCCACCCACCAAGGCCTTTTGTGTGCTTTGCTTCTCTTCATCTGGCTTCTCCACTACTCAAGAAATCTCTCAGCCTAAGGAAGCATTTTGTTCACTCCGACTTGACCTAGACAAGATTAAAATTTACCATGGGTTCTGTTATGCTAGAGGACACTATGTGGAAATGTCTGAAACAAATATATGACTGCACTTGTCCCGGATTTTGAGTCTCAGTTTTATTGTTAACCTACCAGAGTTTTGCTTTTCTTCTCTTACCACCAAGCCCACGCCTGATCTTCCTCAGCACTGCACACAGAGCCTACCTCAATTCCAGTTGTAGAAATTGGGAAAGTCTCCTTCTAAGTTGCCCTTGTAGGAGATCTACATTTGTTCTGTACCGGTTTGGGGTTGAATGTTTCTTTTTCATTCTTTTTTGTTGTTACTGTTTTTGTTGTCTTTTTTCTTTTTCTTTCTTTTTCATTTATTTTTTAAAATTTAACAATGGTTACATTACATATTTTCATGATTGGATCAGTTTAGATTAATAGATATCAGTGTATAAGATTGATCAAACAGTTAAACATTAACACTTTCAATAAACATTAATTTTTTTTCTCTTTCTTAACAGTTGATACATTGCATATTGTCCTCACAATAGTTATACAGAGCAGTGTGTGGGCATGATTCACCTTCCTATTGATGCTGCTAACGAAAGAAAAAAAATTCTTCTCTTTGAATTAAGAGGAAGCAGATGCATGCACAGTCCAATGTTCCACAATTGCAGTGGGCCACCGTTGAAACTTGCAACGTCGGAGGCTATTGATCCTAGCCTCCTACAGCTCATCTCACCAATGTAGCTCTGCGTTTCATGCCTTGTGATTAAGCTTTTTTGCTGGGTGATTAAGGGCAAGTCATAGCAAGACATGTATAACAAAACATTCATATTTTGTATCTACCAGGTCAAATCCCCCAGGATTAACTTTGGAACTAGGTACAGTGCTTTGTAGAACTGTTGTCAGTGTCAGCCTTTGGGACGAGTCACGGCCATTGATTGACCAGATTGCTTTCTGTGAAAGCCTGAGAGAATGTTTTTCTGTGGGTGACTCTCCTTAGACACACTATAGTTCATTTATCCCTTTCCTCTGAGGTCTCATAATCTCCTTGACCAGAAAATTTGAGACACCTCTGAGTTATAAGATATTATAGCACAGGTTCTCTTATGTCCTGAGTGCTTACTGACCTTGAAGGCGTTGAATGTTTCTTGAAGACCACATTTCAGACTGTGCTGCCCCACTAGTCAGGCTGTTCTCAAGCAGGTGGATTCCTCACATCAGATATATCTGAATCCTTTTTTTTTATCCAAGGAAAGCCTGGATAGGTAGAGCCCCAAGCTTGAAACCATGCTATGTACAGAATTAATATAGACTCTGGGTGAGAACTCAGTGAAATAGTAAAATGGTTATTTTTCCTTACAAGGTCTTGAGATATATTTACAGAGTGTTTCTGACCCTGAGAGTGAAGGAAACTGTTGAACATCAGGGGACTGTGGCAGTCATTGATATTTTTATTCTTAAGAAAAGAAAATAAATCACTTTCCAAGTTTAAATACCATGTTGCCTGAAGGAAGGGCAGTGGGCTCTTCCAGGTCTTTCTGAAATTCAGGAGTTTTTATAGTTTCTTATCCAGAAAACGTCATCTCTGAGTTAAATATAGCCAGCTACACACTACCCAGAGAGAACCCTAAGACTCTAATTCTGACAAATGTCCAGGTTTCAGTGACTGATTGCTCTTCCTCATTATGAACCAAAGACCCTTTTCCCTGATGCCAGAAACTTCTGTCACCAACACCAGTAAATGCTCCTCAGCTCCCAGGGCCATCCCAGGCAGGGCTGAGTGATCCAGGAAGTCTGGTTCTTATTCTCAGCCCATACTGTACAGAAGCAGGAGCACCTGCGAGAAATAATGGAGACGTCTTCATGTGTCTCAGAGGGGAGCAATTGGCCTTGGTGACTTTAAAGCTTTGTCTCCATCAGGAATTGGGAGACTTGAGGGAGATCTGGCTTGGCCTAAAGGGGAATCAAGTTATATCATACAGGTATAAATTTCCTACAATGAATGTGATCATTATATATACCTAACATGTATCAATAAACTTAGCTTTAAAAGATGATGACATTTCTGACATTCAAATATTGAATGGTACATTCTGAACAAATTAGTATTCCAAGCATAGAGTATGTTTCTGTGCTTCTTTGGTGCAAAGGCAGGGAGGGTAGGAGTGTGGATGGAGGAGCCAAAGTAGGCCTGCCCTCCCATCCTCCATTAAGTGACTATGCACGAGCTACTTCAGTAAACCCTTGATGCAAACTCTGATCACACCCAGACATCTGTAGTTTTGATAATGATGTCTGTGTTACAGAAACACGGTGAAGAACAAATAGGTTAATTTATGTGTATGACATATGCAACCACCCAGTGTCACTGTCAGTGTTCAGTACCCATTAGAAATCATCACTAGCTTAGTACTGCTCTTCACAGGAGGAGGAGATTGGGTAAATAAAGATCGTTTTCATGTTTGAGAGTCTGTGAGTCAAAGGTTGCTTTCTCTGCAGTGACATTGATTTCACCTTCTTACCTCTCATCTGGGCTCCCACTGCCCCCCTTCATGTGACGCTGGTGTGCTGTCCGTGCGGTGTTTTCCTCTGCCCTGTAGCCCTGCAGCCCTGCAGCCCTGCAGCTCGGGGCCCCTCTCCTGCTGCTCCCCTCCTGCTTGGTGGTCCTGTGTTTGATGGAGGGTCCTGTCATGTCTACAAGTGTGCAGCCTCCTCCTCCCGGCCCATTAGTCCTGCCAGGCCCTGAGCAATGGTGTTCCCAAGCCTTCCTCTCCTGTGAGCATTCTGCGAGACTGACAGTCGTAAGTTCTCAAGCTGCTTTTCCCCCTGAAACAAAGTAATCTCCCAAGTTTCACATTATAGATCATCCTGGAGCTTTATTTTCACCATCACTGGGCTTGAAAAGGGACTAAGATATCCCACATTTCCCTCCTCCTCAAAATCATGCATCTCAAATAAAACCCATTTGATTTTCATCTTTTCCATTTGCTCTCCAGTGCGAAAATGAGAATAAGACTTCGGCTTTTTTGTTTCCACTCTTTTGTCAATTTTCCAGTGGCTGCCACCCCAAGAGCAGGGGTCAAGCTTCAGAAACTCCTCACAGGGCAGAAGGTGACAATGGCAGTGACATACCAGGCGGATGGGGCTACCCATGTGCTCTTGGTGGCAATTTTGCTAATGCCCCTGGGTTAGTTTGATTAAATATATTTTAGAATAGTAAAGGAAAGAAAGTGACCTGGAAACTAAAATATTCTAAAAAGCATGTGATGGTATACATATGTGATAGGCAGGAACTTTAGAAGCTGGGCTTGAATTACCGTTTCCTCCAGGGCTTTACTGTGCTTCCAGGATATTACAGTCCTCCAATCACCATAAAAATTCAGTTGTAATGATGTTTCAATTTATGGCAAGTTGCTGTTTATTATTTTGTACCTATCAAGTGTATTGCCATTGTAGGAAGACCACAAGAAATGTGTGTTCAATCCCCAGTGTACCTTCCTAATGATGGAAGTTTAGACAGTTTGTGTCCCTAGGGTATGTTTTTCAAGTTTCATGTCACACATGTAAGGTAGCCATGAAACTCCAGTTATATAACTTGATTTCTCTTTGTCTCTGTCTTTCTCTGCCACACAATCACAATCACACACACACACACACACACACACACACACACACACACATTGTACCTTTGAGTGGAACTTTTTTCACTCACCCTGCTTGTGTCTGAAGTGACTGAATCAATGCCACCTTGACCCAAGCTTATTGTTCTGCTACTAAGTTGTTAATAAGCTTTTTAGACATTGGTTTGTGCTCTACTTGATTCTTCACTGAAAAAAAGGAGAGATTTATTTGATAGGTGAAGTTCATGGTTTTAAAATTAAATTGATGAGAGCTGGAAAAATGGCTTAGCAGTCTAAAGTACCTGCTTAGGCAAGCTTAGGCCATCGCAGGGACCAAGGTTCAATCTTGGCCCCACAAGCTGCCCCTGGGGCAGGCTGAGCTGGCCATAATAAAATCAAATTTAAAAATTAAATTAAATTGACTTTATTCTTTAGTGTTTCTCTCTTGGAGGAATTATTTATGTGTTTCCATTGTCCCTATTCTTCCATCACCTTCTTATCAGTTTCATCTTCCCTGCCCTGCTCTACCCTTCCTTTTTTTGCTCCTCCCCCTCTCACTCCCCTCCTCTTCCTCTTCCTCCTCCTCTTCCTCTCTCTCTTTCTGAATTTCTTAGTTGGGTCTTTGTTGTTTCTTTAGGCCTAGTTCCTCATGCGCTGATTTTAGCTCCAAAGTACCTGCAGCATCACGTGATGAGCTCTGTGGTGACTATGGCCTCATCAGTGCCAACAGTCTGTGGCTAATAAGAGCATTCTGTGATCTCCTGGTAACCTTTTCCTCTGCTTAGATTTCTAGTTCCTTTGGATTTGGCAGTTCCAGTTAGGGATTTAATGACTCCTATCTTGGAAATTCTTAAATCCTTAACTTCTTTAAGATGTCCTCACTCATCTAACCTCCATGCACCCATTTACACTCGACTAGAAGGAGCACAGCTGCTATTTGGTCACTTGGCTTTGGAACCCACTGTTCAGGTGACATTGCTACCCCAGCTATCCTATTGTATTTGTTCCTGTTTTACAATTTTGGTTTCAGCCTCTGCTGTTGCAGATTTTCCTTTTCTTCAGTCCCATCCTTTATAAGCCCTCTGTTTCTAGACTTTAAGTTACCTTACATTTTTCATAAAATTCTCTGAAATTGTTGTTCTCTCAATCCTAAGGAACCCAAGTTACACCCAAATTCTAAGACCTAGGGGGCAGCTTTTAGATATGCTGGATTTGTTTTCTCGTAAGAATGGGAAGAGACTATGGATAGTTACACGGCTTCATTTTCCTCTATAATGAGGCCAGATAAATCCATTAGCTTGGGTCTGTACCTCTCACCAGTCATATATCAGCTCCTACTGTTCTCATAGAGAAACATCTTTTTTGTTCTCCTTGCCAAACCTCACAGTTTCTTATGATACCAGGCAAAACATCTTTTGTGCTACCATTGCAATACTAAAGTTATAAGTGTGTGTGTGTGGGGGGTCTGATTGTATCAACAAAGGGAACTCGGTTCTATTTCAGGATTCAAGGTTGTTCTCACGAGGAGGTAACTGAAGAGTGCCATGCTAAGGCCATAAGCTTGAAATTTGTCTTTAAGAAGATGGAATATGCTGAAGGATGCTGTTATACCTTATATCCAGATGGCTCTTAAAACTTCATGAAATCATAGGCAAGACCTTTGTAAGGTGACTTGATTATAGAGACATTATACTTGATTTGATCTTTGGAGATGGCTGTTTGCACAAATGTGGGTCATTGCAGGTATGGCTCAGAACATTTATGTCCTCCTTCCCAGCTTCACTCTATGCTTCTTTTAGGCCATGCCATGAGAAGCTCTCATTCCCATGCCATCCTGCCTGGAAACCAGTAGACTGTGTTGCAACTGAAGTAGGCCTTTCCTCTTTAAGTTGTTTGTGTTGGGTATCATATCTCAGAAATGAGAAGACTGACAAAGGCAGATTTTGGTACCAAGACTGAGACCATTGCTGAGATGATGTCTGGCCATGCTGTTCAGAAGCCTTGGGAGCCAGTCAGCAGCTTGGAGAGGTTTGCAGATGCTAGCTGCCAAAATCTTAGAATGCTGTAAGTAGAGCTCAGTGGAAGATTCTGGTCACAGCACAGAAGAACAGATGCTCACAAAAGGGCAAGTGATAAAAATAAAGCTCAGGAAATTTCTACTGAGAACAAGAACTCCACTGGCTACTCTATTGGGAACAAGGATTCTAGGCTTGCTGTAGTACACTCAAGCAGAAAATTAGTCTACAGTTTACTCATGTCTGATTCATAGTGGGAGACTCAGATTAAGGGTAGGAAGCGCCTGTAAAGTTGGATCTGTACAGTTTTGGCTGAGAATAGCTTAGTTGAGGAGAAGATTAAAATGGAGCCAAGTACTTTGGATCATGACAATAAGAAAAATGTCTTGAAGCATGTGAAGAAGAAACAGCAAGATCTCAAAGGCCTAAAATTTCAAAAGTAAAAACTTTGTTTTGAGAGGAGAGGTTCAGGATACCATGCTCCAGAATGTTTACCACACAGTGAATTTATTCTTTGCGATTTGGTTTATAGTACTCAGTCATCCAGGTACTCAGAGACCTCTGCAGCCATGATATGAGGGAGCCCTGCAATTGCCTGAGCTGACAGAAGTATTTCACATTGTCCATGTGATGCTGATTCTACAGGAATACAGAATCTAAGAATTATAGAGTCATGGAGGCTTCCATTTGGATTTCAGAAAAGACTTGCCTGGTCAGAGATTGTGCCCGTGATAAGGCAGAGCATGAAGTTGTGAGTGGGAAAGCGAAAGTGCAGTGGAGAGTCCAGAATGTCAGAGAAGTTAGGAATTTGAAATCTCTGAAGAGAGCTGCTAAGAATAAGTAAAGCCAACCAAAGTGTAAATCTGTGAGGGCTATAACCACTGACTGTGCCATAGGAACAGACCATTCAAAGTCTTGGGAGATCACATCTCATGGTCACCACTTGCCCTGCATGCTGGATTCTGGACATAGAGCTACAGTGTCAATTAGATCATAGAGGACTTACAGGCTATACAGCCTTCCTGGTTTTTGGTTTTGCTTTGGTGCTAGTCCTTTCTATGTCTCCCATTCCCTCTTTTTTTGCAATGGAAATGTTTGCCCTGTGCCATTATATGTTTACAATGCTTAACTTTCTTCTTGATTTTTACAGGGTCCACAGCTAAGACTCTGCCTTAACTTTCACCAAAGACTTTGCACGTGGATTTTTCAACATTGCTGGGACAGTTAAGATTTGGTAACTCTTAGAGATAGAGTAAAAATGCATAAAGAGATCTGATGAGTCTTTAGAATGTCAAGAGCAAGGTGTTATGGTTTATATCTAGATATCTTCCCCAACCCTCATGCAATCATAAGCTGGAAAGCGATTGGATTACGGAGGTTTAAAACTGCTTTGCAGTGAAGAGTGGGCTTTGATAGAAGATGGGTCACTATGGGCATAATACTGAAGGCTATGTTTTCCTTCCTGGCTCATCCTTAACTCTCTCTGTTCCTAACTGCCATGCTATCAGTTCTCTCCTCCACCAGTGCCTCCCTGCCATACTACCCTGTCTTGAAGCCAGCAGAGCATGTGTTGTAACCAACAGTCAAAGTAAACTTCTCTTCCTTTAAGTTGTGGATGTCAGATACTACATTATTGGTGTCCTTAGCAAAAAAGAAAGTGATTAAGACAGATGCTGAGCAGGTTAAAGCCTTCATCATCACTTTCTTTCAAAGGTCTCCTACTCATAGAAAATGGGTTGAGGAAGAGTTCCATAGCCAGGATAAATAGCTGGGCAAGTACTAATCCGAGCGAGAGACTAGGACAGTGTTGACAAGGAGATGATTAGGAAAAGGACCTATAGAATAGGCACAGCCTTTAGAAAATACTTAGAAGAGAGACTAAGCAAGTGGAATAAGTTGGAGCTTAGAGTCCTCATTACAGTCACCAGCAGGACTGTACATCAGTCCTGTGTTTCCTGCCCACCCCACCTCTTCCTTTTGCTAGTGAATAAAGAAAGATGAGGATGGGTGGCATGCATCACTGATTTCTGAGAAAAGCTGTTGTCATAGCCATAGCAGGTCAGAGATGCATGAGGGAAACTCTATTCAGCTGCCTCAAATCTTACAAATCTGGTTTCAGCTGCCATCAGCGGTCGTTGTGTCTGTGCAGTGCCCAGTTGTCTTCCTCGCTCAGCTGCTATGTTGGCATTGGCTGTCTCAACCCAGGTACTGATTTAAGATGGTGGCCTTGCCTCTCCTGGGTGTTTATGAGGGTGGGTGAGACACAGCTCCTGAGGCTACGAGCTGCTATAATTCAGAGTCACTGCTTCAACTGGGGGAAGCTCCAATACATAAAATCTGGCATGGAAACCAAGGCCTCCTGGATTCTAATCAGACAGGCCTGATTCTTTGCCTTCCAGTGACTTTTATGACCCATCTCTGCCTGAGATGACGAAGTTCCTCATTGTCCACCAAAAGGTAAAATCCGCAAGAGGCAATTTAATTTCACAGGTCATAAAGTTATATGTCCACTTCTTGCACTTCTTCTTGTTTATTATGGAAGAAAACTTCCGAGTTCACAGTCTATATTTTGTCGGTGAATAGAAATTGTTTTATACTCCATGTTTCTCCTGCTGTCTGCCACCCTCTCTCCCCACGCTGGCCTTGCTTCTATCTCATTGCATTCCTTCCCAAAGAGATCTTTAAATCAAAGCTCACCACTTGCTGGCAGATGAAAGCAATCTGTTGGCTGCTAAGAATGGGGATGCATTTCCCCTGGGCAATGAAATTTGTAGTGGAGGGAAGGGCTGAACTGGAAAGCAAAGGGCAGGGACCGCTCCCTTGTGAGCAACAGTTAGAATGACTACATAGGGGCCGTGAGGATGGCTCAGCGGTCTAAAGCACCTGCTTAGGAAAGCTTAGGTGGTCGCAGGGACCACGGTTTGATCCCCCGCACCACATGCTGTGCCAGCCCCACCCTCAGGGCAGGCTGAGCCCGCCTTAAAAAAAAAGAAAAGAATGACTGCGTAATTTTCCTTCTCTGGCAAGCTCACAGAGTTTACTTACATAAGCATTTTCATTGTGAGCATGGTAAAAATAGAGCTCCTCTTTTTATTGCTGTCTTATTCCCACTAAATCTGGTATGGAGGTGTGTTTCAGAGTGTCAGCCTTGCACGTGGCTCACGGGAGAAGCAGTCTTCTCTATCATGTGACTTAGTACTCCATGGCTATGAATGGTGGAACCAAAAATAAACCTCTAACCAGAAGTCAGCTGCCAATTCATTCCCTGGCCTGGGACTCACTTGGTCCAGCACAGAGATAACTTGGGTCAATCAAATTATCTCTTTGGGGAATTCACTGTTTTCTCACCATGTTCTATCTGTATTCCCAACAATGGTGGAGAAGGGCTCCTTTTCCCCTACAACCTCTCCAACATTTGTTGTTGATTTCTTTGTGATAGCCATTCTTTCTGGGGTGAGATGGTATCTCAGTGTTGATTTAATTTGCATTTCACGGATGGCTAGCATCTGCAGAGCATTTCTTCATGTATTTATAGGCTTCTAGTATTTCTTCCTCTGAGAAGGGTGTGTTCATCTTGGATGCCCATTTCTGGATTGGGTCTTTGAATTTTGGGACCCTAATGTTTTTTAGTTCTTCATAAATTCTAAATATAAGACCTTTATCTGAATATTTATTAGTTAAAATTTTTTGAAAGTTATGGGCTGTCTTTTCACTCTTTTGGTAATTTCTTTTGATGTGCAAAATCTTCTCAGCAAGATGAGGTTCCACTTGTTGATTTTTTCAAGTGTTACATGTGCCCATGAATGGTTTTCCTACCCCAATGTCTTCAAGATTTCCTACTTTCTCTTTCAGATTTAGTGTTTCTATTTTAATATTTAGGTCTTTAATCCATTTTTACTTTAGTTCAAGTAGATTATGGGGCTGCAGAGGAAAGGAATCAGCAATCTATAGTGTGACTAAGGAGAGTCACTTAGAGAAAAAACATTCTCTCAGGCATTCACAGAGAGCAAACTGGTCAAGCAGTGGCCATGACTCATGCAGGTGGCTGACACTGATAAAAGTTCTACAAAATGCTGTACATGGTTTCAAGGTAAATCCTGAGGCGATTTGACTGACCTTGTCAGATACAAAAGTTACGTGTTTTATTATATAGGTCTTGCTATAACTTGGCCTTAGCCATCCAGTGGAAAAGTTTAACCACGAGGCATAAAAAGTAAGGCCAGATAAGTATGCTGAGCTGAAAAGTCTCAAGTCAACAGCTTCCAACAATGCCAGTTCTGCTGATAACCCACTACTATTATGGAATTTTGGACTATGCACGCAACTACTTTCTCTTAGTTCAATGAGAAGTAGTTGTACTAATAGTGTTTAGAAAAGTGATCATGTTTGCATCCTGTACTCTGAACAACTACCATGAAGACAACAATATGCATTGTATTAATTATTGTGGGTGTCCTACTAATGTGTTTTGAAACTATCTCATTGTTATTTCTTATCAAAAGTAATAAAATTATAAAAATAAATATAATGGGAAAGTAAACAAATAAAGTCCCAAGGCTAATAAGTAAATAAATAAATAAGTTGAAAGAATTATACCTTAGAGATCTATCAGTCCATCATGAGGTTCTATAAGTAACATTTTACTTCTTTCATTATAACACAGCTCTATCCATCTGGCCAGGCTTCTGACAATCCATCAGTACATTTCTGTTTGAAACATATCGGAAGGAGTCGTGATTATCTCCACACTAAGATACATAGGCATGTAGAGCATGTTGCTAATAGGTACTACAGCTAGCAGGAAGTCTATATAAATAGGGATGTGGAGTGACTGGTCTGAGGAATGAATGATGAATTCCTGGTGTATCTCATTGGTGGAGGGGATGAAATAAATCTAATACACAGTGAAAAGCCAAAGCCTGTGGCTGGCATGAGACAAGAGATAAACAGTGAACAACTTTCTCAATTCAGAACTCTTTCATTACTTGGCTATAGTTCTCACTGGATCCAACTGCACTAATATCACTTGAATTTTGGGGTTTTGGATCCAACAAGCCTTCTGAGATCTCCTAAAACCTCACATTTACTCAAGTTAGTTTCTAGGGCTGGCATCTTAAAGACTCCTCTTCTGAGTGCCATACTTAATTCAGAGGTAGAGAGTGGACTCCCACCATAGCCAAGTAACTGTGCTAAGCATTCAGAAGATATGTCTCCCTCTCCTGAGGTGCTCTGGCCTCCTGATCTGCCAGACAAACTCCTTCTTGCTTTCGCTTTAATGGTCTCAGGGCTATGAAGCTGTCCTTGGGTGTCCAAAGCAGAAGGACTGAATCTCCTACTTGTATGCCTAGAAGTTATTACATATACTTGTGCTCATCTGGTTTTAACATTGTGAGATAATTCATATTTCATATGCCTTAGTCTTCTATAGATTTATCTGCGAGGCAGAAAATGTATGAGTTGTTTTCGTACTACTGAACTAAAGATGATTTGATATGCAGTAGGCCTGCAATAAGGGCAGTGAGGGATGCATGTTTGACTTTGTGAATATGCATGGCTGAGAAAGCCCTCTGGGCCTGACCTGAAAGTTATGGAAGGGCAATCCTCAGGCTATCCTTTCAGGTAGAATCTCTCACAAGTATCCAGTTGCCATGGTCTGGAGATCTGCTATGGTAATTATAATCAGTGTTTATAAGGGAAAAGATTTAATACAGGATAAATAATTTATAGCTCATTTTACAATTTTACCCAAAGATTCAAACGTATAAGAATACAGGAGATCTGCTCACACAGTAGAGACCCAAAGGATCTAGCTGAAAAACCTATATTTCATGGCAATGTCTTTCAGGAGTCTAGCTGGAGGCTGAGAGCCTGTGGCAATGTCTCATGCAAGCCTGTATAAGGATCTGTGCCGGGAAGGCTCACACATCAGCGGTGGAAGCTAGAAAGTCTGCACCAGGGGGGATGACAGATCAGTGCTGGCAGGCTAAGAGACCTGCACTGGAGCCAAGAGACAATGCTGAAGGTAAGGACAAAACAAAATCTCCCCAGAAAAGAATCACAGCCATCCTCAATGACAGTGAAGATCCGAGCTCCTCAATAATGACAACAGCTGAGTTCATGTCAGGACCACTAGTGCAATAAGCCTTCCCAGAACAATCAACAGCATAGAATCTTCCCTTCCAATTCTCCTTTCATGTTATTGGCAACCCCCATGCCCAGGTGGGTCTTCTACATGCAGAACCATGCTGATTGAGGTCAGCTGGTGTTCTCAAATGACCATGAGTTAATTCACCGTAGTAATTAAGGAACTCCTCCAGTAGTTCCACTCAATTACTAAATGCAGGCTATGTGTACAATAGGCGAATGAGGTCTAGCTATTTCTGGCTGCTGTGGCTTTAATCTAAAATGTCCCCCAAATACTCAGGTGAGTGGACTATGAAGATGCTATATGTATCAGCAAATTCATGTATCAATGAGTTCACAGCTGAATGTGTTGCTGGGAGATGAGGCCCAGTTGGAGGAAGCGAGTCACTGTGGGTATAGCCTAGAAAACTGTACTTTTGTCTCTGCCACCTTCTTACACTGTTTCCTGTCTGCCATGATAGGGGCAGCTTCCTCCACCAGGCCCTTCCACCATGCTGTTTCTATCTGGGGCCCAGCAGACCACGGATGGAGCCCACAGGAAACTGTTAACCCAATCAACCTCTCCTTTAAGTTTTTAGTACTGGGCTCTTTTGTCCAAGCTATAGTAAAGTGACTTATATATAGGATAACATGGACTTGCCCAAAATTTTTCCAGAGTGCAGTGCCATTTCCAAGGTTCTTGCTGTCCAGTCTTTTTCTTTTTCTTTTCTTTGTTTCTACTCTGCAATGACAGAAATCTAATGCCATCCTTAAAGATCTAAAGTTGTAGGAGTTGTGATTCCTTTCCTACCTCTATTTGATTTGCCTACGGATCCTAAAGAAACCAAATAGATTATTGAAAACAACTGTAGGCTATAACAATCTCAATGACAGTGTAGCCCTGACTGACATCCTGGTTGTGGTACTGTGTCTAACTTAGCAAGTTCAGTCTTTATTAGTCAGGAGAGAAGACAAAATATTGTTCACATTTACATAGAATGAGCAGAAACTTTCCTTTTCATTTGTATTTCAGACATGTATTGGCTTTCCTATGGCCTTTAGGCACATAATTGGAGGAGAGCTAGACTACAGGGCCACATGGCAGGATATCCATGCTGTTATACATTTGTGACATCCTGCTGATCAGACTATGTAAGCCAAGTGAGTACCACACTGGAAGTCTTAATAAGACAATACATTTCAGAAGATAGGAGACAAATTCTACAGAGATATATTGCCACTTTATAAGTTGTTAGGTGTTCGGTAATCAGGAGAATTTCAGGAAACCTTCCCAAAGTAAGCAAATTTATTTTTAATGTATTTTTAGTACAGGGTCTACAAGGTCTAACTACATAGATCAGACTCATGGTGATCCTCCTGTTTTTCAGTCTCCCAAGTGCTGGGATTACAGGAATATGCCACTATACCCAGTCTAAAAGTAAGCACATTTCTGGGTCTGCAACCCAGTGACAAGTAGGAAAATAATGCATTCCACACTGGGAAATGCTTCTGTACGCTATGTTCCAAGAGCTATAGAAAGATGCCCACTGCCAAAGGGGCTGGGGCTGGTAGGAACTACCCAGTAGATCCATATTGTACATGAGCAGTGCTGCCTCTTGCACCCCATGTTCTCAAAGAACCTGTGATATGGAGGTGAATGTTGGTTAAAATATGCAGCTCAGTTTATGGGAAGATCTGGTAGAAGAATAATAACACGGGACCCCAAGACAGGGGGGTAGACTATGCCATCTGTAGGACAGCACTATATACCTTCTGATAAACACAGCTCCTGGTATGCCACCAGGCCCTTGTATCTATGTTGTCCTGGAACACAGAACATAAATGGTCATGTATTTAGGACTTCTCATCACTGGTTGAGTTTAGTCACATATCCTTGGTAACAATAGCAGGTGGGATTGGCAGAGAAAACAATACAGAAGAAGTGGTGCATCCTAGACTGAACCCAAACATGGCAAAAGGACAAACAAATTACATAGGCAACATGCCTATTTCAACTCGACTTCTTGTGTCTCTCTCTCTCCTAGGATAATAATTGTGACTCTTAGAGTTTGTTCTTTTGATGCTGTCACAGGTACAAGACCTCAAGTTCTATCCTCTCGGCATATTTTATATCTACAAGAGAAGTGAGAGAGTGGTGGTTCTGTTTCAATATGTTCTTTTTCTTGCAAGTATTGAGGTCCCTCACACATATAAAATATGCCTACAGTTTCAAATATCTCCCAAGTCTCACTGAGCTATGACAAAGTTTCAAATTGCAGGATCTTATAACTTATATAAAGTTGGATATGTGATTATTGATCTAAAGACCTACGCATTAAAAATAGCAAGTTTGGGCTGGGGATATAGCTCAGCTATATTGTGCCTACCTGGCAAGTACAAGGTCCTGAGTTTCACTCCTGACACTGTCCCCTCAAACAAAATGGCAAACTCACTGCCCATTATACACTCACCACTACACAACTGAGCAAGGCTGGCACAACCACATGCACACTTCTATTCTAAAAAGGGGAGGGTAAAGGGACAGAGAAATCAGCGTTCTGATATACCGCTTACTTCCCCTACCTCAAGGGGAAGAAGGCTCTTCTTGGTTTGAAGCCCAGACCTGACCCCTGGTCTGCTTCTGGCCACTGTTTTTACTTTCACCATCTGAGTGGCTTTTCTTTACCCACAAAACTCTTGGCCTTTAGGAATCTGATCAGTTGTCAGTCTGATCAGACTGAACACATCTTTGAGTTTTAGATTCTCACTACAGGCTGTGACACTTTTGGCAACACAACGCCCAAAATCAAGTCTGACTGTGTACTTGAGTTTAGTCAATGGCATGGACTGAAATCATATATATACTGTGGCAACAATTCTGTTTCAGGTATATCTTTTGTCCCGATGCTTCCACCTGACCTTAATTATTGGCACTTTATTAACATCAAAATTCTATAGAACTCATGACTAGATTTTACTAACCGCTGTCCTGTACAGATAGAAACATCTTTTGAAATGTTTCAATGAATGGTGCTACAGTCTTACTATCAGGTTGAGTTGGGGCTTGCTAGTTGCTGCCTGTCTTACAGGCCACATTGTGGATAGAGCCTTTCTCCTGAAAGTGTCATAACAGTTACATTTTGATTTGTTAAGGAAGACTTTCCTGTTTTTAGCCCTGCAAGTTCTGATTATCTATTTGTGCTCAAACTGATTCTTTTCCAAACCCATTCCTCTAGCAATGTCTTATTACATAGAATCAGCAAAAGCTATCTTGTTTCTACATTTTGCTCCAAATTTCTTCACCCCACTTGTCTGGCTCATTAGGTACATTTTCTACTTTCCAAATTATTACAAGAAGTGTTTTGCCAAATGTCTCACCATCGCACAGCACAAGTTACCATCTTTTCAGCTTCATTTAGTAGTTTCTTTGAGACAGGCCCATTTGTTTAGTTTTTTTGTTAGCGTAAGCACTCATACCTAGGTACAAGTTTCTATATCAGTCAGCTACCTCTGCCTAATAAGTCACTTCTAAATTCAGTGGCGTGTAGTAATAAACATGTATGGCCATGTTCAAGATTGTGCAAGGGATGCTGGCAGTTCTGCTTTAGAATATGTAACTACAGGTTGGCCTCAAATACCAGCCAACCTGGCTTTGCTCTGTGTGTCAGGGAAATGCCCAAAGCAACAGCAAATTCCCATGCAAACAGCCACATTTCAAGTTTTTGCTCAGGTCATATTTGCTTTGTCCATTCCTGGACAAAATTATACATGGCTCATCTCAACAACCAACATCATTGTAGGAAAGGACATCTCCTCAGTGGAGAGGAGCATAGTAATTGTTTTCTGAAAGGTACTCAGGACTATCACCAGCATACTAATTTGGAGAAGTTTTATTAGAGATCTAAGTATAGGACATGGCTATATATAAGCATCTGGATTTCAAGACAAAGGTCTAAGCTGGATATAAAAGTGGTATAGTCTGCAGCATAATGGTGTGGAAACTGACAGCGGAGGATTAGACCAAAGAGCTCAGTGGTTAAAGCACCTGCAAGAAGTCTCAGGGGCCAGGGGTTCGATCCCCAGCCTGCAGTGCTGGCCCTGCCCCCAGAGTATGCTGAGAGGGCAATTGAGACTGGGTGTGGTGGCACAGTGGCACACACCTGTAATCTTAGCTCTTGGGAGGCTGTAAACAAGCAGATCATTGCAAGCCCAGTCTAAAAGTAAGACCCTGAACACCCTGTAGACCAATCCCTAAAATGAAGCAAATAAATAAACAAAAAAGTGAAAGAATAATAGCCATTGAACATAAAGTCCAGAAGAACTTGGAGTGAACTATTTCAAGCCCTATGGACAAACAACTTTCAACCCAGATTAAGGTGCCCAGCAAAATGTTCCTTCATGCAGGGACCAGGGTTCCATCTCTGGTCCTGCATGCTATGCCAGTCCCATCCCCGGGGCACGCTGAGCCAGGTGTGGTGGCGTGATGGCACACTCCTGTAATTGCAGTGCTGGAGAGGCTAAACACAAGAGGATCACTATGAATCCAAGCTGTGTAGTGAGACCCTGTACTAAATACATAAAATGGGGGAAAAATGTTCCTTCAAAGTAAAAGAGAAATAAGAACATTTCATTAAAAAGAACTCAAGAAATTTGTGAATACTAAGGGAGTACTCCAGAAAACGCTGGAGAATATCCTAGACAGAGACAACAAAGTCAATAAAGCCAAAACCCCTGACAGAATGAAAACACAAAGCACTTCAGTGGATAAATAACAACAGTAAAAAATGCCAGGAAAAGAGAAATAAAGACATCGTCAACAGAGAAAGCATACAATGATAGTGATTAATCAAAATGGCTCAGTAATATCTCTGAATGCTAATGGCTTCAACTCTTCAATTAAAAGACAATTTGGCAGACTATATCAAAAGTCAGAATGCAGCAGTTTGTTGCATTTAAAAAACTCATCTAATCAAAATCAATCAATCAATCAATCAATCAATCAATCAATCCCAGGCTAAAAAATCAAAAGATGGACAGTAAGATTTCGTGTACCAGGATCCCCAAAACAGTCAGGGCTTTTAAGTTCAACCTCAAACATGGTAAACTGTAAGCTAAAACTGATTAGAAGAGACAAAGGCCACTACATTCCAGTTAAGGGAATAATCCAATAAGAACTATTTAGTCACTGAATACTGGAGGACCCAGCTTTAGAAAACAAATACCGATATATGAAAGATCAAGTAAGTAATAACACAGTCATAATTGGGGATCACTATACTGTAATTTCCCAAGGATATAGCTCAACTAATCCAAAAATCAAAATATCAGAGCTGAGCCACCCTTGAACATATGTGCATAACAAATTTCTACAGTGTATTCTACCCTACTACAATAGAGTATACATTATTTTCTGCAGCACATGATACTTTCTTTAAAATAAATCACATACCAATCCACAAAACCTTCTTAAATAAGTATAAAAGAAAATCACTCCATGTGTATGATCAAATGACTGTTCAAAGAAAATAGAAAGCAACCACAGAAAATTTAGGAGCACCTAGAAAATTAATAATATACACCTGAACCCCAACAAAACATCAAGGAAGAAATGAACACATCCACAATAGACTAATTCATGTGCCTCATTGCTGGGAAGCTCTGAATTGACTCCATTCATTCCCGCCAGCCTGAACTACTGACGACTCTTAGCAGAATGTCTCACTGGGTGGCCCATAATGCTTTTTTTTTTTTTTTTTTTGAGGAACTGGGGATTAAACTCAGATATTATGCTTGCCAGACAAGTGTGCTTATTCTACTGAGCTATCCCCCCAGCCCCACCGTACTGTCCAGGGGACCTTTGCTTATAATAATGAAGAGAAAAGTACTGATTTAATAGACCAGATACCATCATATTATAATTCCTTAAGAAAAATATTAGAGTGATATAAAAATTGTAATACAGTTAATTTGTGATATAGTAGTTATAAATATGCATAACAGAAATGAGTAATGGCATACTTGTAAGGTTTGCACATTAAAACTTAGCAAATTAATTATTGATAAACTATTCATGAATATGAATAAATTTCTTTTAATTCAATATTATAGATGGATTTGTTGATTACTGTAAAAATTTTTAATTGGTAAAAAAGTATTAATTTGGTTGCATTTATTCAAATTGAAGCAACTAATTAGACTGAGTCCATTTATAGGTTTTTATTAATTTAATTAGTAGAAAGACAAACGTGATTAGATTCATTTACACCACCAGTGGGACAAGCCACCTGATAGGACAGGTCAGATGCATCAGTGGTGGTTCAAACTAAAAGAAATGTATCAAATAATTTCTAGAGGTAATGACAGTGCCTGCACAACACCAGGAATGTCTGGGACACAAGGAAGGGAATCCTAAGAGGGTAAATCTTTGCAGTCAATGCTCACATTAGGCAAACAGAGAAAGTTCAAATAAGTAACTTTAAGATGCCCTAAAATACTTGAGAAACAATAAACATCCAGGTGCAAACCAAAATTAAGAAGAGAAACTGTAAATTTTAGAGTGGAAATCAATGAAATTGAGACTACAAAAACCAATATGAAGGCTCAACAAATAGAAGGACTGGTTCTTTAAAGGGACAGACCCTTAGCTAACTTTACCATAAGAGATAAAAGATTCATGTCAATGCAACTACAAATGAAAAAGGTGAAATTGCAACAGAGGTCAAATTCTAGAAGACTGTGACTACCATGGAGAATGGTACTCCAAAACTGGAGAATCTTAAAGAAGTGGGCAGGTTCCTAAATTCTTAAGAACTATCCAAGGGAACCCAATAATACACTAAAATGTCACACAACTCATAACAGGCAATAAAATTAAGAGTAATAAAAAGCCTACCAACTAAAATTGTAGGGTATAATAGATTCACTGAGGAATTCTACAAAAGCCTTTCGGCGTATAATAGCACTCAAACTGCTGAAGTTCTTGAAAGAACTTAAACTGGATACCGTGTCTCCAGACTCACTTATGGAAGCTAGCATCAGTCTGATTTCAAAACCTGATAAAGACCCGGCTAAAAAGAAAACTACAGACAAATTTCCTTAATGAATATAGAGGCAAAAATATACACATTATTGTTGAACAGGATACAACAGGTCATCAAAAAGAACATCACACCAAGTAGATTGCATCCCCAAATCGCAAGGTTTCAATATATGCAAACTGATAGAGTGCATCAAGATCAAAACCGTATGATCATATCACTAGATGCAGAAAAGGCCTTTGGCAAAATCATATATCCTTTCATGCAGGTATAGAAGGGCCACATCTGAATTTGATGAAAGATATTTGTTATAAACAAAAATCATATTAAGTGGGGAAAAACTGAAAGCATTCCTTTTAGAATGACGAACAAGACAAGGATAGCCATTATGATCACTTTTATTCAACTTAGTATCCAAAACATTACCCAGGGCAGTAAGGTAAGGAAGAAATAAAAGGATACATATATGAAAGGAAGAACTCAAGTTGTTATTTTCAGATTACATGGTACTCTACATGAAAGACCCAAATAATCTCACCAAACACTTAGAATTAATAACCAATTTCAGCAATGTGGCAGTATGCAAAGTAAGCACAAAAGCAATAATAGCATTTTTTGTGCATGTGGATAATGAATGCAACGAGAAACCACTAAAACAACAGCTGTTCGTGTAGCATCAAGAAAAAAGATGAGGAATTGACTTAATCAAGGAAATGATAGGTTTTGGAAAAGTACAGGAGTCTGAAAAAGGAGATTGAAGAGGACATCAGAACCTGGAAGGATGTTCCCTGCTGCTGAATAGGCAAAACCAGTATTGTCAAAGCACCCATACTTGCAAAACTGTTACACAGATTTAATGTGATCCCAATTAAAATACAAGGGCATTCTTCACAGATATAGAGAAAACAGTCCTAAAACCCATATGTAACAAGAGATTCAGAATAACAAAAGCAACCTGGTGCAACAAGAGCAAAGCAGGAGATAACACAATATCTAACTTCAAGCTGTACTGCAAAGCAACAGTAATAAAAATGGATATATTGGTCAGTGGAAGAGAATTGAGGGTGCAGGAATATCTCCAGGCACATTGAGCTTTTTGATTTTTGACAAAGGAACCCAAAGCATATGTTGGAGGAAAGACAGCCTATTCAACAAGGAGTGATGGGAAAACTGAATATCTCTTTGCAGAAGGTTGAAGCTAGACCCATATGTCTCACCATGTACTAAACTAATACCAGATTTATCAAAGATTTCACAACTAAACAGAACCTACTGGGAGAAAAACTAGGTAAAGCAGTTGAAGTCAGAAGTATAAGAAAAGATTTTCTAAATTGAATAAAAATTATATGAGAAATAACAGCAAGAATCAACAACTGGCATAACATAAAACTGAACATCTTCTGCGAGCAAGGATCAACTAGTACAGTGAAGGAAAAACTTAAAGAATGGTAAAAATATTTTGTCCCATACTTCTCTAACAGAGGACTAACATCTACAATACATAAAGAGCTAAAAAAGTTTAGATGATAGAAAAAAGTTCAAAACAAGAAATGGACATGTGAAATAAATAGATGCTTCACAGAAGAAGTAAAAATGGCCAAAAAACATAGAAAAAATGTTCAAACTCTTAGCCCATTAAAGAAATGCAAACTAAAACATTAAGATTTCATCTTACACCAGAAAGAGTGGCTAACCTCAAAAGGTTGAACAATGACAAGCGCTGGCAAAGCTGTACTGAAACAGAACTCATTTATATTGCTGATGGGAATGTAAATTAATACAACCACAGTGGAAATGAGTATGAAGATCACTCAAAAATGAAAGTTGGAAATTTTATATGAGCCAGCTATTTTTTTATAGGTATCTTTCCTAAAGAGCTTAAAATATACTATGATATTACATACATAATTATGTTTATAGAGCAGTGTTGAAATGTCAAGCAGAAACTCCAAAATGACATCTAGGATTTGGAGGCAGATTTATTTTGCATTAATGGGCACTGATCAGGATCATTCTTATAACATTAGGTCCTGGTTTCTGGTGGTTTGGGGTTTATATGGGATAAGCAAGCAGGAAGTACAGAAGCAGAGTATTTAGCTGCCTTTGACTGGTTCTTGCAATACGCATTGTAGTAACCAATTACACATTAGCAGGACCAGCTGTTTGTAGAAGACAAATTAACTGGAACTTGTAACAAAAACTGTTACCCAGGAAACTAACAAACTGGCTTGGGACATTTTCTGTTACAGTATAATTTCTAATAGCTAAATCTGAGGAACAGCCTGCATCATCTCCTTCAACAGATAAATGCATAAAGAAAATTTAGTAGCTAATGGAATACATAATGGGATACTTCTAAGCTGTAAAGGAGGAATTTGAAAGATTGGTAGGAAAATGAGCACAAATAAGAAATATAAATGTTGGGTGAAGTAAGTCAGACACATAAACTTAAATACCACATGATTATCTCTCATTTGAGGAAGGCAAAGTACAAACACAGAACGTAATAAAAGATGGATAGAAGGAAACAAGGGATATACCTCTACCGGGGCAAGGGAGACGAGAAAAGGAAGGAAGAACTAAGATGTGTCATGCACAGGAACATAATAAGCTCAATGAATACAAACATTATTTGTCACAAACATTAGCTAAGAATAGTAACAATAACAAGAATAACAATGGGGCATGGGGCTTTAATGTAGAGGCAGGTGGGTGAGGATTTTAAAAAAATTATATTATGTTCTTATAAGTACTCCCGAGGATGAATGTAAACTTCATGGCACATACACCAATTAAAAATGAGTAAAGAAAGATGCATAGTGAAAAGATCTTTGGTTACATCAGTACACTGAAAGACTGTTTAACTTTAGAATATCATTTGCTCTAATTCAGTGCATTAACAAATCAAAAGAAATTAAATGTATAGTTATTTCAAAAGATGAGATGTGTATTATAGAACTCTACACCCACGTGTTATTAAACAAAACTCTTAGGAAACTAGTAAAATGGCAATTTCTTTAAGAGTTAAAGTCTATAAGAAGTCTGAAGTAACTATGACACAGACAAGGATGCTTAAGATTGCACTGAAAGTCTTAGTGTTGAAAAATAAAACATAATAAAAGTGAAATTAACGAAAGTATGATTTTTCACAATTCTATTACTATATGTGTAAAATGAAACCTGCAGTGACCTACTTTATTGAAGTAAAGAAGAGAATTAAGCATGAGTATTGAGTACAAATCAGTACACAATAATTTACCTATCAACAAGCACTCAGAAAATATGGCCTTACAAGGACATCATCATTTGTTCTGGCTTATCATAGCTTATCAAAACTAAATTCACCTCAGACAATTAATAGTTGTGGGAAAATACTTTCAGTACAATTTATTTTACTTTAGTTTTATTATTATTTTAGTAAAACAGAACAGTTATGGAAAACAGAGAGACTAACAAGGAATCAACAGTTGAAAGGGGCACTATGCAGGAGTGATTTAGGTTTGTAGCTGTCTTTAGGGTGGTACATCACTCTGAGAAGATGGCTACAGCTTTTCTGTTTTAATGTTTCAGAGGATGGAAACTGGGACAGGCAAAAAATTACCAATTTGGTGAGAAATCCTACAAGGCTAGGATTCACCCTCTGTAGGATTCACCTGGCAGAAGGAGAATCTCCAGATCTGAGCAAACATTTACACAAATCTTAAACTATTAACTTTCCTTTTGTAGTGAAATCTTTAAGAAGAGTTATGACAGATAACACACACGCACACAAAGGAAGCTGAAGGAATTGAAAAGAAATTTAAGCTTCTGCTCCATGCAGGGAGATAACATTTGGAATTTCAGTCCAGCTTAGTTTAAAATATATAGAATATACAATGTATAATACATTATATATATATATATATAAAATTATATATAATATATTATATATATGAATTTTTACAGGGAATAATAGAATCACACTTCTACAGGTTTTTCATAATGCTCAACATCCATCAATGATGAAAAAGACATTTGAAAACAGAAAAATGGGAACCATAACCTGGAAATATAAGTCTGTTGATCTCAACTTTATGATCCAGATGCTACAATTGGAGGCAAAGGTAAATCAGCAAACATGAACTTGTCTCAGGGTTTATGGAGAAAAATGTATTAATAATGAATAGGTGGAAGTGTAACCAATGAAATTAATCACTGAAATAAAGCCTACACTGAGTCAGCAAAATAGAAATACTAGAGCTGAAAAGTACTAGAAATGAAATGAAATCTTCACAGAATGAGATAACAGATTCAAGATGGCAGAATACTTACTTTACTGAGTAAGCCATAAAGCTAGAACAACAGACCTTACACATTATGAGAGCAGAGAAGAATATGGAATAAAGAAGAAACAAGCACAACATTCACCAGTGCAATGTAAGCCCAAAAGAACCAGAAAAGAGAAAATTGAGCAGAAAAAAGAGAGTATATTGGATGAAAACTAGAAGATAAGTAAAGGATTAAGAATATATCCACCTACTAATATGTAGAAAACTGCTAATTACACAGGAATCGAGAGTAATACGTTGGGTACTGCGGCAGGGGAGATGGGGGAAGAGCGGCTTTCTGGGAGGTTTGATCCTGAGTAGTAAGCAGCAGCATAAAGTCCTGGTGGTGCGCAGTGGGTAAAAATCACAGTGATAGCTATTATATAATTATAAAGCTAGGAAAAAAGGTTTTAACAATTTTGCCTCTAAAGGAATGGTGAATATTTGAGGAAATACATACCCTTGACTTGATTTGAAGCTTATGTGATTATACTTACATTGAGTTAATACATGGTGTCCCATAAATATATGCAAATAGTAAGTTTTTATTTTTATTTTAAAAACTAAAAATAGCAGAAACAAAGATAGAAAAACAGTCACAAGTAAGAGTACATATAGCACAGAATTTCAAAACCAGAAAAATTTAACAATGGTTATATTATGTATTTTCATCATCAGATCAGTTTAGATTAATAGATATAGGTATATAAGATTGATCAAAACAATTAAACATTAACACTTTCTATAAACATTAAATTTTTTTTTTAACAGTTGGCACACTGCAAATTGTCCTCACAATAATTATACAGAGTACAGGGTGTGGGCATGACACACCTTCCAATTAATATTGGTAAGGAAAGAAAAAAAAATTCTTCTCTTTGAACTAAGAGGAAGGAGACACATACACAGTCCACTGTTCCACAATTGCAGTGGGCCACCAGTGAAACTGGCAATGTTGGAGGCTATTGATCAAAGCCTGCTACAGCTCATCACTCCAATCTAGCTCTGCTTTTTATGCCTTGTAATTAAGCTTTTCCACTGGGTGATCAAGGGCAAGTTAAAGCAAGACCTGTATAACAAAACATTCATCTTTTGTATCTTTCAAGGTCAAATCCCCTCAGGATTAACTTTGGAACCATGCACAGTGATTTGTAGAACTGTTGTCAGTGTCAGCCTTCGGAACGAGTCACGGCCATTGCTTAACCGGTTTGCTTTCTGTGAAAGCCTGAGAGAATGTTTTTTCTCTGGGTGACTCTCTTTAGACACACTATAGTTCATTTATCCATTTCCTCTGAGGTCCCATAATCACCTTGACAAGAAAATTTGGCACACCTCTGAGTTATAGTATATTACAGCACAGGTTCTCTTATGTCCTGAGTCCTAACTGACCTTGAAGGGCTAGGGCCAACATATTGGCTATCCTCATAGCCTTTATTTTGCTCCAATTTTTGGTCTGTTAACTTACATCCTCAACCCTCCAACAGAAAAGCTTTGTGATACTATTACTCTATACCATAGGTAATTGAGCTTATCATCACTGGCCTTCTGAATATTAAACATCTTTGACTTAGCTTGGAATTGATATTTTCTGACAATCATTGATATTCTAATAATTCTCCGTAGAATGTGATATAAGCACTTACACAATTTTTATGCAGACATATGGAAATTCAAATAGCCAAATCTTGGAAACAACCAAAATGCCCATCATGGGGCCCGGTGGGATGGCTCAGTGGTCTAAAGCGCCTGCTTGGGAAAGCTTGGGCGGCTGCAGGGACCGCGATTCGCGGTTTGATCCCTGGCACCACATGCTGCGCTGGCCCTGCCCTCGGGGTGGGCTGAGCAGGCCATGAAAATGAGTGAACAAACAAACAAAGGTTCTGAAACAAGAAAAAAAATAAAATAAAATAAATAAATAAATAAAAATTCCCATCATTTGAAGAATGGTTGAAAAAAATGTGGTATTTTTACATAATGGAATGTTACTCAGGTATAAAGAATGATAAGTTGGAAGACTTCATATGTAAATGGATATATATTGAACATATACTCATTAGTGAAATAAACCAGACCTACATGTGTAAATATCATATAGTCTCCCTAATATAAGAACTCTAAAGAATAAATAAAAACTTAAGGGCATAACACAGTTGAATGTGTTAAGGATTAAACAACCAAGTGACTGGAAGCAGATAAAAGAGGAAACATATCAGGAGCAAAACCATGCACTTATGTACACAGGATGAATAAGATATTGGTCCTAAGAACCTTCAAAAGGTTCATCACACTGATCATAGCACCATGCAACACTAAAACTATGCTTGGAATGTATGTTATTCTCATCTTTTTGATGTGTATTGCTCCCAATGTAAACTCAGTTACTGTTATACTCTCTCTCAAGTAAAAGGTTGGTTAACAACAACAAAAAAAGAGTATTAATTGATAGTAAGTTTTGACATATGGATTAAAAAATAATTTTTTAGGGAAAAGGAGACAGCTTTGTGGTCTAAGCACCTGTCTGGCAAGTACAAGGTCCTGAGTTTCATCTGCAGCACAGCATGCTGGGCATGCCGTGCCAGCCACTGAAAGCAGATGTGGTGGCACAGGCCTGTAACCCCAATGCTGGGAAGGCTGAGACAGGAGGATCACTATGAATCTAAGCTGTGAATTGAGTTCCCGTATCAAATAAATAAAATAACACTATAATAAACACATAATTTTTTTTTGAAATGGGGAAAAATTCCACAAAAATATAATCACAATTATGTAGTCAACTGAGTTTTGGCAAAAACAAAAAGAGGAAAATTTTTTCACCTACTACACTAGGGAAGCTGGGTGTGTTTACAAGGAAAAATAAAGTTGAAATTCTTATCTTGACTATAGAAAAAAATGCACTAAAATTAAAATCTAAAGCTAAAGAATCTACGAAACATAAGAGAAAATATCTCTACTTCATAAAATTAAAAGACTTCTCAAACAGACATTAAAAACAATTATAAAATAAAGCAACTGATAAATCAGGCATCAAATTTAAAATATTTCTTTCTCAAAATAAATTGCTACATAGACAATCAAGCCATAGATGTGAAATATATTACATGTATATAAACCAACCAATGAAACTGGATTATGGTACACTTGAGACAAAGTTATAATTAAATGGAAACATTTGAAACATGCTCAATTCTTCACCAGTTAATGTCCAGAGTATATAAAGGGCACGTTAAGAACAAACCAGTTACAAATAAAAATGAATACACTGAAGGAAGAAAAAATAAAGGATCCAGTAGAAAATAGGTAATTACTTTTCAGAAGTAACAAATTCTATAAAGGTATTCAGCTGCCTAAATGGTAAAACACTAATCAAAATCATAATGAAATATTTTAGATTAAATATATCAGCAAAAACTATAAAGCTTAATCACAAGTTTGAGGAGAATGTAAGGCACTAGAACCTTGGTAAACAGTATATATTGGTCCCAATGTATTTTCTCTTTTTAAACTTGCCATTTTCAGTTTAATTAAAATTCTTATAGCTTTTGACCAAGTAAGACCACTCTTTGATATAAACCTGGAGAAACTCTGGTACACATCACCAGGAGACTTCATAAAGTGTGATGTCTGATTTGTTCTACTTAGAATCTTACCTCAAATCTTCCTACAAATGACTGTTTTATCCTTCTATATGGCTGAATAATATACATTATATTAACATGCACACCACATTTTCTTTTATCTCTTCATCTGTTAATGGGCATGTAACTTTTTCCCCATAATTTGTGAAGTATGATGCTACTAATATAAGTAACACTCTAATTACATGCATCTCTGTAATATTGTAATGTGATTTTTTGGGGGGTTCGGCTGGCTCAGGCTGCCTCAAGGGCAGGTCTGGAATGGCAGGTGGAGCTGGGGATCAAACCACAGTCTCCTATGTCTGACTGTGTTTACTCAAGCAGGCGCTTAAACAACTGTGCTAAGCCACAAACCCTCCCCTCCGCCCTCCCCACCACTCCCCACCTCCGTAATATGATTTTAACTCTTTTTGGGAAGACACTAAGTGGAGGTGTAGCTGGGTCAAATAGTGCTTCTACTTTTAGTGTTTTGTTTTGTTTTGTTTTTGTCTTTTTGAGACAGGGTCTCGCTATGCAGTTGAGGCTGGCCTTGAGCTCACTTTTGTAGCCCAGGCTGGTCTCAACCTCCCACCGATCCTCCTGCCTCAGCCTCCTGAGTGCTGGGATTACAGGCGTGCACCACCACGCCCGGCTTACTTTTAGTGTTTTAAGCAATCTTCACACTTATTTCCATAGCAATGGCGCTAGCTTATGGAGTGTCTTACTCTTCTCTCATTGCTGGGACAAATACCAGACACTCAAAATGAGAAAAGGAAAGTTTTAGTTAGCTCACAGTTACTGGAGGTTTCAGTCTATATTTAGCTGGCTCCAAGGCAGAGAGGCACGTGGCAGAAAACAACCCTTCATGGTGGCTGGTAACAGCAAGAGCAAGGTAGAGAGTAGCAGCAGCTCAAGCAGCTAATTTCTCTTCCTTCCTTACATGGAAATGCAAATCATTTGCCCCAGGGGTGGTACAGCATCCACACCCACAATAACCAATTGCAATTTCCAGAAGCCGCCTCATGACCACATAAGGTTTTGGGGGGACACCTATAGATAAACCATAACATGGAGAAACCCAAATGCAAATAAATTAATTAATACAGTGGAATAAAAGAGGCATAATAGAAAACAGGAAGGTAGATTTCTTTGGAAATGAAGAAGAGAGAGCAGAAAGTGGGTCAAAATCTATTTCCTAAAATCACTGCAATTACTGTGTATCACAAACATACAATAAAATTTTGTAAATACTGATAACTAGCACTTTCAGCAGTTCTCAACCTGTGGGTCGCGACCCCAGTAGGGGTCAAACAACCAAAACACAGAAGTCGCCTAAAGCCATCGGAAAATACAAATTTAAACCCATGCTATGCCATGGTGAAATATTATTTATTGGAATTAGTAATAAATATTTCTCAACATACTATTTTTTGGTTTGGGGGTCACCGCAACATGAGGAACTGTATTGCAGGGTCACGACATTAGAAAGGTTGAGAACCACTGACTTACATAATAAGAAAATACCTGAAACAGCCCAAGAATCTATCAACAGCAGAATAGAAAGTATATTACTTCGTAAATAAAAGACTACATACCAGTGAGAATAAACAAACTGTTTTAATACATGGAGACATAAATACATCTTATGAAAGTAAACCAGAAAACCCCCCAGAAACATGTAATGTGATTCTATTTGTTTAAACTTAAAGATACACAAGACTGGATAATGTACTACTCAGAAATGGGAACATATATCCTAGAATAGCCAGGGAAGGAGGAAAATGGCATCTGAGAGAACAGGAAGTAGATGGGGCTGAGTGTGACTTCATAGTAATGAAAATATCCTAGTTTTAAACTTGAGATATGGGTTGTGTGTGCAAATATACTCAAATCTATGTGAATGCATATTCATTCAACAGTGAGTAAACACTCTTGTTAACATTTTCTGACCTTATGAAATTCATCACAATTCTGAAACACACACTTGTCTGAATCCTAGCACATGGAACAGCTTCACAGAAGTTAGTGGATCCCACCCTTGTTCTCATTTCTTAGTCCCACTCCCTATTCCCACCTCATAGCCTCTCTTTTCCCTTGACCAGATACTGTGACAAAGTACTTGAATACTATTGGAAAGATAAGTGAATCAACTCAAAGACCACCTCAATCTTTGCTCCCCAATGCATGCTGGTTTCCAAGACTCTAGCTAGTGGTAGTGGTGACTTTTGATGTGGACTGGCCAGGCAGTGTCTTAAGTGCTCACTCTGAGGTTGAAGCATTTGAACTCTTGGCCCAATGTATGCTTCTTAGAAGCATCAAGGTATCTGTCAGGTTCAGTGTCAATAGATAAGATTCAAGTAATAAATAGAAGGCATGAAAAATAAGCTTTATTATTAGGAATATGCTAAGGCCAAAGAAAATACAGATTGCTAGACAACCCTATTTCATAGATAAGGGAAAGTAGGGTAGTAGATAATACAAAGGTATTGTCCTGGATAATAAATTAGAGAGGAATGTCTCAAGCTGAGAGCAGATATCATTCTTCCAGGTAAGGGTGAGTGGATCGTCCAAGTTTATGCCTTACCAATAGTTCATTCCTCTTCTTTCCTGGTCTCTCTGATCTCCGCACTCCCATATAACTTTATAACTCAATGACAGACTGCTCAGGCAGGGGCCATAAAGCGATCGGCACTGGTCCAAATGATAAAAAGTTCTACAGCCTTGATTTTTCTTTTGACTTCTCTCTCTGGGAGTATGTTCTTCAAATGGAGAAGAACAGAACATAGCTTAGGACAAATTCAGTCTCAAGAAAGATGTTGGGCACATCAGAGAGAGCTCTGGTGCTCTGAAAAAGTCAGGCTTCTAGAAACCACTGGAATTCTGGGAGAACTTGTACTGGTGTTTATGAAGCTCTTTTCCTATGTCTCAAACTGAAAGTATCAACCATTGTGGACACTGCTTTACTAGAAGTCCACGAGAAGAAATTAAATGCTATGTTAATGGCAAGCTGAATATAAATGAGAGATAATAACAGAGATCAAAATGACCAATGGAATCTCACAGTGAATGACAGAAATATGATGCTGAGACTAAGGAGTTTGGTCCCACTTTGCTTATTTCAGAGACTCTGCCACAATAATTGGTATAGGCTGTGTCTACAGTCATGGAAAAAAAAAACAAACAAACAGGTTCAATTATGAGGAGCTATATTCCAACACTTCAAAGAATGTAAAGTGCAAGAGTGATGAGATTTGTTCTGCACTGCTTCTGAGGATAGACCCAAGAATAACATTGATAAGTTATAAGCAAGGACATTCCATCTGATGTAAGACATGTAACCATCTCTTAGATTTATATTATGTGCAGTCTAGAAATATCTCTTGTTCTTTATGAAGAACTCTCTGGAATAATAGATGGTAGAATGAGCTGCCAGGCATTGGACAAGACAGTTTCCAACTCAGCGTGTGAATTACCCTTGCATGCCAGCTCTTAAACTGAGAGGAAAGTGAGAACAAACGAAAGGTACTCACATCAGTTCACCCCTGTCTTTCCCAGCCTCCATTCTCAAGGAGAAGTGAAAGTGTAATTGGGTTCATCATGTGTGGAACTGGCTGATTCAGACATCTCAGTCTGCTAAGCTATTCCAGAGATGTTAGCTGCCTCTCTCTGAAGATTTCTGCATCAGCTAGGAAGAAGGACATATGACCTGGAACTCTTTTTCTGCACCAAGATTCTGTGCAAGGTATATTTCATGTTTGGCTGTACTACATTCCAAACTGGCTTTGAGGAAGTCATTGTCATTCTCTGGACTGCAATTGTCTTTGCAATTATATAAAAGTATAGGATTCTAAGGTCTTTAAGCTTTTTAGAGAACTCATATTCTATAATTATAGGGATTTTTGAAGCATCATTCTTCCATGTTCTATAAAAAGAGAATTCATAGTGAATTCTGTTCCTCATGGGATCACTGTGGCAGTGCTTTGAATTTTTAAATTTTTCTGACAGAAATATTATGCTGAGACTAAGGAGTATGATCCCACTTTGCTTATTTCAGAGACTCTGCCACAATGATAAGTGTAGGCTGTGTCTACAACTATGGAAAAAACAAAACAAAACAAAAAAAAACCCATGATCATTGTGGATCACTGTGGCAGTGCTTTGAATTTTTTAATTTTCCTGACTCTTTTCAAAACTTCTACTGAAAATCAAATAAAAATTGTTATAGTGTTAGGAAATATGTCTGCATTATATATTATAAAGTAGTAGATTACAACCCACTGAAGTCCTAGAGTACTGACTGGTGCAATCCAAAACTCACTTCATAATAGGACCCAGAAGTGATCAGCTATGGGGTGGCAAATGAGCAGGGTAGGGGCTCTAGGTGTTCAGGTGGTGGGAGGTGGGGAGATAGGAAAAGGGGAGAGTAAGCTCTAGTGCAAACCTCTGATAAGTTTTCTATGCTGTGGAACCCAGGTCTCCTATACGTACTCTCCAATGGAGATGGCCATACATGGATTAGAAAACTGTGTTGACAAGCCCGAGAATAACTTTGAAACTAAAAGCTGCTATATATTCTAAATTGCAAGTGAACACAGTCTCTCCAAGAGACTGAGGTGTACACAGAGGATTGACCCACTCTCAAGTACCCAGCCCGGATTGTTTTTCAGAAGGGAAGGACCTCCTTCACAGGAAGAGCTACTAGAGCAGGGAAATAGGGCAGGACAGCAAACTGCACAGGTGAGGTTTAAGAGGTGGGGGTGGAAGTGATGTGCCAAAGAATCATAGCCAAAGAAGACCCAGAGCAAAGAAGCATTCATCTAAAAGTGACGATTGCAGGAAATAAATGGCAAAAGGCAGAGAGACATCCGTGGGTGTCTTGGCCTAACCTCAGTCTTCAAAATGAGTGGATGACAAATGTTTAAATAAAAAGAGACCACAGTGTGATTTTGGGGCTTCCAAGAAAGCCCAGACTCTTCTCTTTCTCAGGAATAAAGACAAAATGTCATCAGATGGCTCATATTTATTTAGTTTTCAATCAAAAGAGAAGGATACTGAGGTAAACATGGAAAGTGAATAGGAGCTTGGAGTTTAATTCAAAGAATTTTTCAAGCAGTAAATTTTTCCAACACAGAGGATTGTTTGATCTCGTGGCTGGCAGCTTTACTGCCTGCAAGAGGGGGCATCGCAGCCCATGTCCTCTATCTCCACAGCTGTGGTGTAATCTTGACCTCAGAGCCCTGTGCATATGTTCTTTCCCAAAACAGCCAGAGGTCCCTGTGTTCAGCAACTTAGTTCTGTACACCTTTAAGACTGAGATGCGGATGGGATGTACTTTCTTTTAGTTCTTCACAATAACAGCAGAAAAGGAAGCCTGGCTATAAACCTAAGAGAACTACCTCAGCTCACCCCTGGCCCACCAACTCAATAATTATACAAAGTTGATGCAAGAAAAAAAGATAAGCAAATAACATGAAGAATAACTCCATCAGGATGTGAACACACACACAAAGAAGAATTGGGGGGGGGGGAAGAAACTAAGGAAGCAACAGACATTTTGGAAGAATATTGTAAATAAAAAGTAAAAGAAACAGTTAAATATCTAATAGTTATGAACTAAGACATCAAGGAGCTGAGAAAAAGTTATTGTTCAAAAAGACGCTTAGATATGAACTAGTTAAGCAGGAATGTGTGGGACAAAGCCATTATGGAAAATAGAGTGAAAAGGTCAGAATATAGAAATTAAATAAAAAATATAATAAAAAGGACAGAATTGAATAAAATAAAATAAAATAAATATTTGAGAAAACATAAAAAACAGGAAGGCAGACAAAGGCAATAAAGAAATAATGAAAGTAGGGTATAACAAGAGAAAAAAATCAGTTTAAAAATATCATCAGGTAAAAAAAAAAAAAAAAAAAAAAACAGTAAGAGGGGCTGGGGAGATAGCTCCGAGGCACAAGTGCCTGCCTGGCAAGTGCAAGGTCGTGAGTTTGAACCCCAGTCCCGAAAAAAAAAAAAAATAAATAAATAAATAAATAATAATAATAAAAATAAAAATAAAAATATCATCAGGTAACTGGGTGTGGTGGTGGTGCATGCCTGTAGTCCCAGCACTTGGGAGGCTGAGGCAGGAGGATTGGTACAAGTTTGAAACCAGCCTGGGCTACAAAAGTGAGCTCAAGGCCAGCCTGAACTGCATAGTGAGACCCTGTCTCAAAAAGACCCAAAAAAAAAAAAAAAAAAAAAAAAATATATATATATATATATATATATATATATATATATCATCAGGAAAGGTTTTTGAAATAGATGAAAGCTCAGAATCTACAGATTTATTTGGATTTAAAAGAAAAAAAATCCTTTGGGAATTCATAGAAACAAACCAAGTAATTTCAAAGAAAATCGGTGTGCTAGTTAGCTTTGCTGGACACAGTGTTCAACCTCCATGCCATACATAGGGGTGCTTTACTTTGGCTCACACTTTAGCAAAATTCAGCCCATAGTCAGCTGGAGTCAAGGCAGGAATGGTAGGGCCAACGAGAAAGGGCAAAAGACCAACTGCACATGCTATAACCCATCAGACGCCCCTGGTGGTGCACCCCACAAACTCCCCACGGGAACCCCAAAGCCAATCAAGTTGATCCTCCACCCTGACCAGTTGTGGAATTGGAATCACACTTCTCAACAACAATATTTTCTGACAGAAAACAGTAGAAGTACTTTCAAGAGGACTTAAGAAGAGAAGGAAGGCCAAAGTTACATGAGCTATCTAAGACAGAGGGTGCAGTATTGTTACCAGCATGATCTAATGGAAGGTTATGTCCAGAAACTCCCCCTGAAAAACTGTTAGAAAATAACTTCCCAATAATCAGTAAATGATTCTAGAAACGTTATATAGGTTTTTGGGAAGCATGAATAAATAGAACAATAATTTATGGCTTGGACAAACAATTTTGTGGGAAAGCACTTGCTAGCAAGCTTAGGATTTTTGGTTTCAGCTCTCGCATTGTAAATACACAAACAAAACTGAGAATAGCCAGGTTGGTCACACGTTCATATATTCAAGCACTCTAGGAGACTGAGACAGGAAGATCAGAAGTTCAAGCTCAGTCTGGTAAACCCACTGATTTACTAAGACCCTCAATAAAATATAAAAATAAAATAAAATGGTTGAGATATAGGTCATTGAGAAAGCTTTGTATTACATCCTCAGGAACACACACACATACACACACATGCATACACATACACATGAAAAAACAACAAAAGACCAATAACTTAAAATGGAGAAAAGAACAGAAAGGGACTGTAATAATGATACATGCTCTGGTAGTGTAAAAAATAATAAATAAAACTAACATAAATGGGAAAGGGATGGGACAGTAAACGGGAAGAAGGATCATTTAATTAATTTATCTATTTTGCGTGGGACTGGGGTTCGAACTCACAACCTTGCACTTGCCAGGCAGGCACTTGTGCCACAGAACTATCTCCCTGGCCCAGAAGGATCACTTTATAAACTGCCTTGGTATAGATGAGACTAGGAAGACCCTGCTTTATGCTAATGCTTGCAGTGGTAAAGTTTGAGCTTTCTTAAGCTTCATCATTAACACTAATGACAGCCTGAATGGCATGAAGGAAAAAGGGGAGGAGAGAAGGGATTGTTCTTAGCATTTTAAATGTTCTCTTTATGTATACATTTATAGCACAGGCCTTGAACCCAAGCCTTTTTCACTCTAGGTAAGTGCTCTATCACTGAGCTATCTTTCTCATATTTTTTATTAACAACAGAGGGTCCAAGCCAGGTGTGGTGGTACACGCCTGTAATCCCAGCACTTGGGAGGCTGAGGCAAGAGGACTGGTGCCTGAACTGCATAACGAGACTCTGTCTCAAAAAGACAAAAAAAAATTTAAAAAATAATAATAGTAAAACAGAGGATCCAGATTGGCTCAAGATTTGCAGTCTTTCTTCCTCAGCTTCCAAAAGTAACAGGTTATAGATACCACTATGCCCAATTGAAAAGAAACTATTAATTTTTAGATATTATGTAAAAAGTATTAAGTAATGAGCATTAAATAGTGAAAATCACTAGAACACAAGTTAAAAACTTTTCTAAATGTCAAAAAACCAATAAAAAGGCAAACCACAAAGAGACCTGATATGTGCACTGTGTAGGTTTATGGACATAAAATGTCACAGGTTCATGAACATGTCATACGAAAATATGAAATTGGCATATTTGTGTCACAAACAACATGTATCAGCTAGTTTACATAATTCAACAAAGAAGTATAAAGCAATATAACAACTCTGTCTAAGCAGGTGCAGGAAAGTTGATTAAATCACTAAGTATAAATGGCCTTTACTTACCTGCAAAAGAAAAAAAAATATGATATTCAAAGAACATCCAACTCTATGCTGTTCACTTTGGTTGGCAGGGTTCTCTAGTGGAAGAGCATCGGTAGATTATACATGCGGATGTACAGACTTCCTGGCCAGGCATCCAGGGTCAGATCAGAGGCAAGAGAGTCCACAACAGCTATCTGCATGCTGGAGGACCCGGCCCAGGAAGCTGGAAGCCTCAGAACAAGAAGGCTGCAGAGGCAGCACCAGCCCAAGACCGAAGGCCTGGGAGCTCCCTAGTGAGTCAACGGTCTGAATCTGCCTTGAAAGAAACAGGAGGCTGCTATCCACAGGCTGCAGGACACTGGTGATCAAGCAGAATCAAACTTCCAAATGGGCAGTCGACTTCCTCTTTCTTGCCCTCTTATGCTACCCTAGCCACAAGCCCGTGGGGTGGCACCACCCACAGCCAGCGTGGGGCCATTCCGCTTGGGTTAGCTGGCTCACCTGCCAGTGATCCCTAGGACTCCCTACAACCGCACCAAGGCTGGGAATTTCTTAATTCAGTCAAACTGGCACATAGGGATAATGATCACACTGTTTTAGAAAATATACCATTTACGGAGAGTTAATTTACAAAGGCTAAAGATACAAGTATAGCTTAAAATGTACAATTAAAGCAAGGGACATACACTATTAGAAAAATATATTGGCCAGCTATGATGGTGCAGGCACATAGTTCTAACACTCTGGGAGACTGAGGCAGGTGAATCACAGTTGAAACCCTGACTAAGCAATTTAGTAAGATCCTGTCTCTATTTATTTATTTATTTATTTAAATTTAAAAGGTTGGAGATATAGCTTATTAGGAAGGCTCTGGGTTCAATCCCTCATAACATAAACATAGGAAAGGAAGGAAAGAAGGAGGGCAGGAAGAAAAAAGAAAGAAAGAATGAAGAAAGAAAAGAGAGGAAGCACCTGTTTAGGCAGAGTGCAGCAGCCAGGGCTTGATCCCTGGAATGCTGCACTGGCCCCACCCCCGCAGCCCCCTGAGACAGCAATTGAGGCTGGGTGTGGTGGTGCGCATCTGTAATCTCAGCGCTTGGGAGGCTGAAAACGGGAGTATCACTGCAAGTCCAATACATGTAGTGACCCTGTAGACCCTGTACTAAATACATATTAAAAAAAAAAAAAAAAAAGAAAAGAGAGGAGAGGAGAGAAGGAAGGCCATTTTATAAATTTAAAAAGTATAATACACATTATAAATACTAATTGTTAATATTCATGTAGAAGGTAAAATTGCAACTTCCATAAATAGAAAATGCAAGAGATGAGAGGAATGGCTAACACTATAATGTAAGATTTTAGTCATCATATTTCAAGACAAAGAAATTACTATTAAGGAGAGCTTAATATTTACATGTAGCTTAATATTAAACTATTAAGAAATACAAAACAATATCAGTGAGATAGCCCGTGTATTGGAGTCCAAATGCAAGCAATAAAGTATGCACTTTCTTTTCCAGTGCATCTAGATCTTTTACAAACTCTTATCACAATTAAATCAGAGAAAAGCCTCAGTTAATTTTAGAATATAGAAATAATAAACCAGCCTTTCTGACCCAAAACAAAAGCCATTAAACCAGAAAAAAAAAATCAAACCTTTTCCCAAAGATTGTTGAACCAAAGAGAAAATGCAAATCAAAATATAGAATTTCTAGAACTATGTATAACAATGAAACATTACATATCTGGAAACCTCAAAAAAAGGAAGAACACTGCTATCACCAGTAATAGAATTTTGCAAGATTGCAACATACAAATCAATGGATAGAAAATTGTATTACTACTATTATTATTAATAGTACTGGTATAGGTCTGACTGCGCAGCTCTGATTCATAGTGATCCTCCTATTTTCAGCCTCCCCAGTGCAGGGGTTACAGGCATGCACCACCACGTCCAGACTCTGTTACTGGCCCTGAGTGTCTGGGGGTGGAGGTAGCATGGGATGTGGTGCTGGAGATCAAACTCTGGTCCCTGCACTTGCCTAAGCTGGTGCTTAGATGGCTGAGCTATCTCAGTGGCCCAAATAGAAATTAATTGTCTTGTTAGGTACAAAAACAACTGGTTTAACCTTTCCTAATGAAGATGACATCTCTACAATAAAAACAACTACTCAGCATAAATTTAGCAAAATGAGCAAAAGTTATACTCAAAATCTTTCATGCATTTTAAAAATCTACAAATGTGGACAAAAACATTTGTTTTTGTCCTGAAAAGATGAGGACAAAGGGTAATGCTTGTAATTGTACAGAATCTTCTCAATTGTTGAATAGAGGGAAGGCAGAAATAGAAACCTGTGATGCTATCCACTTGACATTTTAGTGTTTGAAAAGTTCTAATAAATGAATTTAGCAAAGTTAATCCTGGTATTAAAAATAAAGGAATTTAGGTTCTAGCTCCATGATATGAAGGCAGATGTAAATTAATTTAGTTAATTAAATCATGAGTTAATTAAAATCATTTGATTAAACTTTTAGCCAGAATGTATTATATCTCTTTGAAATCTCTACTATTACACAATTAATTCTGCATGAATGTACTGGGCACTTCAAAGTGATAGCTGTTTTCCTCCCCTCCCTCCGACTCACACCATGGTATCAAAGGAGGAGTCTTGTTTCAGCTTCTGAGAACCCTTCCGGGTCAGCTGAGAAGCTGGAAGGTGGCTGTGAATGGGGCCACAGGTGCTCCCGATGTGCTCCAGGCTCACAGGGATGGGGGTGGAGCCCTCACAGACCCGCTTGCCACAGCCCAGTTGGCATGAGGATGCCAGGTGTCTAGGTTTTTGTTTGTTTTCCCTCAAGATGTTAGCCTTGGAAAAGTAAGCTTGCACAATCATTTTCAAATTTGGATCTCACTGCATATTTATCCTCTCTGAAAATTCCAGATGAACAATTTCACTGTTTCTTGGAGCTCATGGTTGCTCATTTTGAAATCATAGGCATCCAAGCTCCGATCCTCACCTCTCCTTCAGCACAGCAAGCCAAGCAGAGCCTCATGGCTCCTACTACACAGAGCTTCACCTCCTGCCTGTGCAGGCATCCTGGCTGTGGCTTCTATCCTCAGACATTCCTTTTTCATTAATGTTATCTACCACTGCCTCGCTGATTTCTTATAATCAAGACAAATGAAGAAAAGAAAAATTATGGAACCAAATACTTGTGTATCACTGCTTAGCTCACAGAATAAATCTCTAAATTTATTCCTCATTTAACTCCAACAAAAGCTGTCAGAGCTGCACATTATTTTCCTTCATCACTGTATACAGGTAAGATGGTGCTGGAGAAGTTGAGGTCCTGCATGGCATCCTAAACTCGATGATGAATGCTCAATTTTAATCTTGAGTTCTGTACACAACTTGCAAGACCAAGCCACTGCACAGCTATACACTCATGTGTGGGGAGTGGCTGAGCCAAAGCTGAGCTGGAGGTTGGGCAACTCCTCGGGACTGGAACAAAGCCAGTCCTCAAGCATCTGGTCTTGGTGTCCCTCCCTGTTCACTACAGCACATATAGGTCTGAACATGCTTTGCTTTTAGTGTTCTCAGCAAAATACTGAGACCTTGCACTTTTGACTATGTTGTATACTTCCTTCCCTCATGTTTACCATGGATAAGATGCAGACCATGTGGGGCCTTCACTGCCTATTAGAGAGGTCAGCTCCCACTTGGTCCCACTTTCCTTTTAGTATTGTCCATGTTTCTTTCTTAATGTCTCTCTGTCTCCTCTCAGGAATCTGATGGGTACAGGGGTCACAGCACTCACTGCTCACTCTTACAAATCCTGGGTTTGACTGCCCGATTTTGTTACCAGACTCCTATCATCATATACTATCTCTGCCTCCATCCAAGTCCCTCAAAATTGTCTTCAGTCTTCAAGTCTGAACATAAAGCTCTGCTCACTCCCTGAGACAGGATGCTATCCCTCTGTCCTCTGAATCAGCAGTGATTTAGGATACTTGTCACCTTCTGCCATGTTGTGTAGCTGTGAATATTGCTATCTATGTCTTATGTATTTTTCTCTCTTTGAAGTACAGTGATACAGTAGATGGTAGGTATTGGGCTTAGCAAATGTCAGGGGCATTACTATATGCACATTTGTTTCTTTTTTATGTGTTTAATACAGGGTCTACAGGTCTCACTACACACATTGAACTCATAGTGACCCTCCTGTTTTTAGCCTCTGAAGCACTAGGATTACAGGCACTTGCCACCATGCCCAGTTTCAATTGCTGTCTCAGCGTGCCCCGGGTGCGGGGCTGGCACAGCACTCCAGGGATCAAACTTCAGTCCCTGCATCTGCCTAAGCAGGCACTTTAGTCCACTGAGTTTATCTGGCTGGTCTTTTGTACATGCATTTCACTCAATATGACTTAAAGACTTGCCACATCCTGCAAGAGTTCTTTTCCTGTAATAGGAATGTATACAGTATATAGAAACCATTTTTTTTGTAATCAGTAGATGGGTTTGTGTGAAGTGTAAAATGAAATAATAGGGAGCTGGGGAGATAGCTCCGAGGCACAAGTGCCTGCTGGCAAGTGCAAGGTCATGAATTTGAACAGCAGTCCCACACACACACACACACACAAAAAGAAATAATACTGATAATAGTAATGATCAGGAGCAATAATAATGGCAATCTTGTAACCTTGCATTATAAGCTTCTTCCCTTTCAGACTATAATAATTAATATGAATCTGATTTATTTTTCCCAATGTGCCTGTAAACCAAGCAAAATTACGAATGGAAACCGAAGATGGGAACTTTGGAACCAGAGTGGTGCTGAATGCCAGCTCCTCTACCTCTCTGAACAAGCTATTTAACCTCCTGCAATCTCAGGCATGAAGGGAATGAAATGAGCAACATTTGCAGGGTTACTATGAAGAACAAATGAGATGAAGTTGGCAACGTTTTGGGCACAGCATAGGAAGTACTCATTACACAGTATCAGTAACTGCTATAAGTGAAGAGAAGAAGACTTCAGATCCGAGGCTTAAGTCACTTGCTTAATACGGTACGAGGAAATTTATCTAGAGCTTGCAATATTGCTTCTTTACTACAGTCACCATGTTCCATGCTACCCCATTACTCTGCCTCATCCTGGTTTCCATCAGCCTTAGCTCCTGCTCAGCACACAGAGCTGGGCTCTGAATCTTTCAGCCTTCTCAAGGAATAGGAGTGTCTGCTTTTCATGGGACTCCTCCCACCTGTGAGGCAACTTATGTTGGGGACAGAGTAGCTTTCCTGTTAAGAAATCTCAGAAGAGAGGCTGGCCATTCTGGAAAGAGCAGCCATGAGATTAAACTTGTTGGGGCTTTGTGTCACCTTGGAATCTGATCAGCTTCTGAGAAAGTGAGAAGGACTGGAGCAGGAGCCATGTGGCCAGTGCTGTAGTCAACTGTGTCTGTAGACAGAAGCCCCATAGTGATCGATGGATGCAGAAGCTCTGCTGAGCATCTGTGGCTGGTAACACTCTGTGTTGTCACTCATGAATGTGTCCAAAGGGAGAAGCATCTTGAATCCATTGGGGGAAGATGCACAAAGTTTTGTGTCTCATACCTTCCTGGGTGTGGTATATAGCTTTTCTTTGGGATTTTCTGTATGGATTCTTATCCTTTGGCCAGAATAGGACTGTAATCCTAAGTAGTGCTTTCCTGAGTTCTGCAATTTGTTTTAGCAAATGAAGAAGCCTTAAGAGATAACACTACTCTTTGAACTTGCAAGTAGTTGTTTAGAAGTGAGGAAACCCTGGGGTGTCCAACCAGAATTTGCAAACTCATGTCTGCAGTGAGGGCAGTTTTGCAGAGGACTTGCTGCTAGCCTGTGCAGTCTGGCCAGCCATGAGTGAATAGTTGGTTTTGGGAGCCATGTTGCTCTGCTTCTTCTCCAGGAGACTGTGTTAGAGTCCCAGAAGAGGTTTCTTGAAATTTATTATATTACTTCTTAAAATTTTCTTAACTTTTTAATCTCAAATTTCTCTAACTTGAAAGTATCATAAATGACAACATTAGTCTTACTTCGCAGCTCAGAGTTATAGTTATCCTCCTGTTTCAGCCTCCCCAGCACTGGGGTTACAGGCATTTGGTGGCCAGCTTGGCTCTGGCACAACATGCAGTACCAGGGATCAAATCTGAATCCTTGTGCTTACCTAGGCAGGTGCTTAGATTGCTAAGTTATCTCTGTGGATCAAAAAATATTATAAATGACACAGAATTTCACTAAAGAAAATTACAGGAATTCAACAATGGTTATTTTGCATATTGTTGTCTTCAAATTAGTTGTTCAGTGTACCAGATGTGGTATTGAAATGGGATTGCCTTGATCCTACATATCTGATTGTCAAGGCAATAGTCATATTGAAGTTAACAAATTTCACTCTGTGAAATTATTTCTACCTCATGTTAGCTTAGCATATGCTCTATTCTTTCCAAGAACACTTCTTCATCTCCAAAAATTGAATTCCCCCATATAATGAGAGGAAGAAACAAAGCAAAGGCCTCTACTGTGAGGGCCTCAAGGGGGATTTTCTTGGTGACAGCTAGATCCACTTGCTGTGGTTGTCAGAGCCCTGATGGGGGATCTCTAGGTATGGAATCATAGTGGGGACCCTGTAGGGCCCTAGGGCTTCAAGACTCCCCAGATCTCTTTGCAGTGTTTCATAACCTGGTGAGAATAGCATTGTTCAGCTTTAGGTAGTCGCCCTGTCTGCTCTCTCCTCCGTTGGGCCTAATGTATTTAGATAGACTCTTCTTCAGTGAGGCAGCGCTCTAGTTCATTAGAATCCTGCGTTCTACTTCAAAAATTCCCTTAATCTCTGTAGGTGCGCTTTGGGCTTTTCCAGTTGTAGTCACTCACTTTGGATGTGGGTACTTAAGAACAATGCTAATGTTCTTAAATTGCTTTTCAGTCTCCTCTCCTGGATTATACTGGAAGGCAAAAGAAAGAAATACCAATTAAGCCCCAAGAGCCATTTGCAAATGCTCTTTCCCTTAAACCAGTCTAACTGCAGAGCCAAATGGAAAAATGCAGGATGGTGCTATGATGTGTTACGCATATTGACTCTTTTCTCTCAAAGGGCTCTAATCTTTTTGGAGTGGGCATTAGGCAATGCTTTCAATGTAGTATTAAGGACCAAAATAAAAATGGCATTTCATATATTTTGGATAATAACATGTTGGTGCTTTAATAATACTCATCTTTAAAAGGTATTTGTTATTCATCATGTACAGGCCATTTCAGAATTCTGTTTTCGTTAACCCCTTCTCTAAGCAGACAGCACATAGAGTTTTAAGATATTTCTGTATTGTGAAGGCAGCCTCAGCTTGGATTTTACATGTGTTAGGGTAGTAGGGTGACATGGAGTGTTACAGTAGGAAAGTAGGAAGTAGTAATGTTGGCTGCTTGAAGAAGGGAAACTAGACGACTTGGAGGAAGTAAAAGGCAGGCATTCCGGAAATAATCTGTTTTTATAATATGAGAACATATTGCCAGCTTAAAGCACAGCAACTTTAATTTAACTAATTTTAAAAAGAAATTTTAACTGCGGTCATTCCCATCAGTTCTGGGCAGTGCCATTCATGATCTACCCCTCTTCGCTTGCAGGGGCCCCAGCATATTCATTTCATCCCAAATGGTTAGGGCCACAGTGGGAAGTAAAGTTGAAGTTGCTCTAATTGCTGGGTGGTTGTACAGTGGAGAAAGGTCTTGGGATAATTGCAGAGAAACTATGCTTCTGAGAGGTGTAAGGCATCATCCTTCCAAGGTGATATGAACTTGATCCCTTGCTGTTTTGAGTCCCAAATTCTATAAACTGTCCTCATCACCTGAGTCACTGACCACCAATATTCCTATTGCTATGTGAATACAAGGTGACAACATTTCCCATAGAGCTCCATACTCATGTATCTTTACCTTGTATCTTGACTTCTTATTTGAGAATACTCAACTGGTGGTGCTTTCTGACACCAACTTTAACAAGGTTAGCTGCCTATAGTTGCTATCAGATCAGATACACTCAAGGGCCAGGTCCTTAATAGCCTAATAGCTATGAGTAGGGTCCTAAGCCACCTTTTAGGGTCTATTTGACAGAATCCTATAGAACTTTGGAAAGCATCATTTGTGAAATAATTGTCTCATTATTAAAGATGCAAGTGAACAGTGAGATGAACAGATACACAGAACAAGGTCTAGGAAGGTCCCCAGGAAAGGAGTTTCTGACCCAGTAGGGAATACTACCCACCTGGTTGTTTATTCTCCAGTTTTTATGTGGGTTTCACTCAATAGGCATGATGGATGTCACTGTTTATGCGAATGAGCTCCATCTATAGTCCCCCCTCTGTCTTTGGCATTTAGGGTGTATCTGTAACTTCCTACATTTAGATTATGTGCTAGGTGCCTCCCAAGCACCCAGGTCATCCCTTGAGACTCTCTAAGCACCATTATGAGTCCTCTTGTTAACACAAACCCAGATGCAGTCAAAAAGGTCTTCTTGTCAACATCAAAATGCTCTTGTTGCTTAGGAAATCCCCTGTGTTTGAAGCTCTTTGTCACAGCAATGGACAACGAATAACATAGTTTATTATATCCCAGGTGACAACAAGGCTGTCTTGATTTCTCCAAATAATGCTGACATAATGATCATATAGTCAGCCACATGGTATCAAGGACAGAGAAGAAATAAATAAGCCTCTCCAGTTCTCAGTAAAGAGACAGCAGGCAGGCCAGGCCTCAGCAAACCCTCACTGTGCTGTTTGTTTAAGATCTATGGGCTAAATGGTAATGTGATTCTATTCTCTGTCTCCCTGGCTAATGACCAGCCATGGGATATGGATAAAAAGTCCCTAGATTCAGCCCTTTGAGCCTGTCTTACTGCTGGGGAGCGCTTGGATCACCTTCTCTCTGATACATCTTTAAGCACAAAGCGCTGCTCAATGCCACGCTTTTTGTCTGCTCTTTTTGCTTTTACTTGGTCAGTGGATTAGCCAAGATTGATTTTTCTGCATGGCTGGGGAAGGCGTAAGGTTAAAAGATAAAAAGGTAGATACTTTTAAAATGTAATTTGGGTTTCTTTCCCCTGGCATTAGCTCTGGCATCAGCCGCAGAACCGCAGCAATGTTCAAGCAACACCTGGGCCGTGGGGCAGCTGCCCGGGCAGGGCCAGCCCAGCTCCCTCCACTGCACAGCTGGTGCGGCCAGGAAGGCTGGCAGCTATGCTCTCAATCACACTACTTTTCTCTCATTCTTTTTCCCCCCTGGAAATTCCTTTGGGAAAGTACAGCTAAAAGGCACATTCCTTTATTCTCTGTTGTTCTTACAGATCAGTGTGTACCTGTTTTTTGAAAACTGAAAAACTCAAGAGAGTCCTATTTCTGATTCCACCAGATGACAAGAAGAACCAATTGATTCAGCCAGAAACCCTGTCAATACAGGCAGCAAGGAGACCTTGCCCAAATGCCGCACCAGGTGTGACTAGTTCACTCCAGCCTGATGGCTTCCCCACCCCCACTACGGTATGCCCTGCCAGTCTCTGTGTGCTAAGGATCGGGTTGATAAGAACCATCTGGGGCCAGCCAAATAGCTCAGCAGATCAAAGAGCCGGCAAGCAGGCGTAGGGGCCAGGAATTTGAGTCCAGGGCTTGCTGTGCCCACCCCACCCCCAGGGCACACTGAGGCCCAAATGAGATGGGCTGTGGTGGTGTACACCTGTAATCCCAGCTCTTGGGAGGCTGAAGCAGGTGGGTCAGTGCAAGTACACTCTAGTAGTGAGATCCTGAACACCCTGTAGAACCTTCCCTAAAAAAAAAGGAGCCATCTGGTCAGGAGGGCTGGTGCCCAGGGTAGTGTGGTGGGGCCCACGTGGGGCGGAGTGATGTGACAGAGTCCTAGCCAGAGAGTGAGAGGTGGCCAGGCTTGCTCAGCAAGGCAACCTCAGAATGGGGCCACTTCCAGCTTAGGCCAAGCACTCACACTGACCCAAGCACACCAGCCTGAGGAATTCCATGGGCTTGTGGCCCACGAGGGTGCTGTGTCCTATCATGACCTTGTGTTGTGGGTGTAAGAGTCAGGGCTCTGCCCCCCACTTGGCAGTCTCTCCTCTCCTTCATTCCATATCCTCTCCTTCCTTTGCATGCTTTCTTCTTTCTTTCTTTCTTCCTTCCTTCCTTCCTTCCTTTCTTTCTTTCTCTCTCTCTCCCTCTCTCTTTTTTCCTTGCTTCCTTCCTTCTTTCTCCTTTCTTTCTTCACTTTATTTCTGAAATGGTGCTGAGCAACTGAGTAATACTTAAATACAACTCACTAGCTTCAGAGTTTGATTCAAACTGCTGGTTTCCACACAGCCAATTAGGGAGAAAGCTTAAAATGCCTGGACAGGATTTCAGAAAGCTGGATAGCCCACTCTGCCCTGGGTCAGGAGCTGGAGGTGGTGACGCAGCTCACATGTTTTCCCAAGCTGCAGTAAAGCAGGAGTAGGGCCAGCCCTACCCAGAGAACACAACCCGAGGGTGAGCAAAGACAGATGCTGCTAGGAAAAAATCAAGAGTCCCCTTTACAGAAAAGCATGAAAACTGGCAGGAAAAAACAACAGATGTCCACCCTAGATGCCAACAAGAAGCCAAAGTCATACAATGAACTGAGCATGATTATGCACCGTTCCTGGAATATTCTAGGAATGAGTCTCTCTGGGGGCTGCAGCTCAAAGGGTAATTTCCCGGTCATGTCCCATAGGAGAGTCCTCCCTGGCCTGCTCTCTGGTGCTCTGGAAAGAAGCTTACCTGTTCCAGGCTTGACCCCAGACAGTCTGTTCCAGAAAGAAATTTCTTTATAGAGTTTGTAAATGTCTTGTCTTGTCTTATCTTTTCTGTCCTCCCAACCTCTGGTCAGATCTCACTCATCCTGTCCTGTCACCTGCACACCTATGGACGTTTCTCTCCTGGTGCTACCTGGTAATCAGAATTAATTCCCTGCGTTACTGTCCTAGCAAACGTATCCACTGACACAGCCTTTCTCTTATAGCTGGAGGACCTGGGGGCACACATGGGAGTCTAACAAAGTATCTTAATACAAAAAAAAGAAAATTATTTTATTATTTTATTTTTTCTTGTTTCAGAACTTTTGTTTGTTTGTTTATTTATTTTTATGGCTGACTCAGCCTGCCTTGAGGGCAGGGCTGGCGCAGCATGTGGTGCTGGGGATAGAACCATGCTCCCTGCAGCCTCCTGCAGGCGCTTTAGACCACTGAGCCATCCTGCCAGGCCTCCATAAGAAGAAAATAGAAGACAGACGAGAAGGAAGAGGGGGAAGCTACACAGCAGGATGCCTTTACCAAAATTTATAAAATAAAGGGAGAGGAAAAGACTTGCTTTTCAGTAGAAAGATCTTTATTTAAATAGCTCGCAGAGCTGGCAGCCTCACTTGTGTGCCAAGCACCCACAAAGAGGACACACCAGATCCAGCAAGAAGGGGCAAGCAGGGCAGTGGGCCCCATGCCGAGCGGCCCATCAGCATGGCTCTGCCTCCGTCTGTTCATGTCAGTCTGGCAGGGCGTGGTGGCTGCTGCCAGTGGACACCGAGAAACATCCCAGGCAGAGTCCTCCAAAGAGCTGATAACTTGCCTAAATGACCAAATGAAGTAAGATTTAATTGTTGGTGGGGACGGCCACCCAGCAATGGTGAAGTGCACAGTGCCTTCTGATCCACATGGCTCCACACGCCTCTCCCTGTCCTCCCCCTCTCTTTTTCTAAACCAGCTGTAATTACTTAATGACATTGATGGAGAATAGATGTGCGACATTATGAATGACACTTACGACAGAGCTGTCAGCTGGTGACAGCTCACTGACAGCCCTGGTAAGAAATTAATCATTTTAGATGCTTTATGATTTGTTCACTTAATGTCACAAATAAGAGCTTGCCATCTAACTACACTTAATCTCTTTTCTACTGCCCCTCCCCCAGTCTCTCCTAGGGACAATTTAGCTGTTTTCTTGCTGTTTCGGTGTGGGAATGGTTGGGTAGGATCTGGGATAAAATTTGAGGCCAGTGTGGTGGTGATTCACCCGCAGGGAGTGGCTAGACCTTCTCTATGCAAATTTGCCTGAGAAGAGTCCAAATTTAGTTTTCCTCACTTGCTGTTTGTTTAAGGTAGCTTCCAAGAGAAAAGAGCTAACCTATTGGGGCTGATGCTAATAAAGTTCGAAAGCTAAGGCAGGAGAGATGCTATTTTTAGCCGGGTAATGGGGAATAAGTGAGGCCACCCTGTGATATGCTGAGGGGCGTCTGTGCTCCTTTCTGCCTGGAACTCCCACACTCTCCGCTGGGCAGACATCTGTTAATTGCTTTCTGTTGGACTTCACTTTGACATTTGGAGAAATAGAAGGAGACTGCCTAACCATTTTTGCCCCTAAACGATGTCTCTGTGGAGTTCTGGAGCCAGGGAGGAAAGCAGGTGGGCTGAGTTGGAAGCGTGCTCTCTGCTGCGGTTTGCCAAGAGCTTCAACTCTGTGCACCTAGGGCACTTCGGATTTTATCGAAAACACTATGTGGGGCTCTGAATAATCAGAGTGTTTCTTCCGGGCGGCATTGGCCCGTGCTGCAGTTAATCAGAACATGTGGTTAAGTCTCTACCCATCTCTCCATGCGTTTTACTAACCTTGTAAATAGAGTTTTAAAATATAATAAACTTTTCAGTTTGTAACAATAGATACTTTTCATCTCATTACGCATGCGTCGTTGCTTCCTTGATGAAGCAGCTTCTGTCACCAGGCAGCAGGAGACCAAATGAAAAATCAAGCTCTGGGGTAGGGAAGGTGGTCCTTGTACTGGTGTAGTTTGATGTGTCTTACCTCCAAGGGCATTTGGGCAAATTGTGTACTTGGTGCAGGGAGATGAGCGGCCCACAAGGTGGCGACAAAGACCTTGCTCGACTACTGGAAACAGGCAGTGACTGGTACAGGTGAAACGGGGCTTCCTTCTGGTGTAACAGCAATAATAAAATCTGCTGGCTGATAACCCCGTGGAAGGGACCTTTACACCCGCAGCTGTTGTGCTAATGTGTATTTGTCTTTGCAACGACCCTGTGAGTCTCACAGGGGTTAAAGAAGGAGCTTGAAAGGGTATGTAGGTGCTGAGACTCAACAGCAGCTTTGCCTGGCTACAAAGGCCAAGTTGCCTGAGCTTGATCACACCCTTGGGAAAACACTAAAATGCCCTTCTAGTCTGCAGAAGATCTCAAGAGCCCAAAACAATGCTTTGTTGTTACCGAGCTCTGAATCTTCTTTCATCTCCACTAGATGAAGAGCTGGGAATGAGCAAGCATATCAAGGTCTGAGGACTCTTTGTATTGGGAAGTTTCTAGAGGTCCACTCTAGGCTCCCAGCTGACAGGAGCTCTCCCTCCTTGGACCTGTGAGAGGATCGCTTCTGGGTCCCGGTTGCCAAATGTAGACGGTGCTTGCCACGGTCAGCATTGTTTCTAAGAAGAGAAATTCAGAGTGGGAGAACATCAACAAAAACGTAGCCCCTGCCCATCAAAACATTTCTAGAGAGCTACGCAGGAGTAATGCCTCACTTTAAGTGTGGACTTGACAGAGCCATGGGGTGGCTACACATTTAAACCCATAAAGCCGGCAGAGCCAAAGCCTTCCTAATGCATCCGGGCCTTAGGGCTTCTGCCATACATGTCCTCACAGAACCAGGATGGCAACTTTCCCACACCCAGGACAGTGTCCTCTACCAGCCTGCAGTTGGGCTTCTGTGTCAGCTCTCCCCATTGTGGTTATTTTTTCTCATTTCAAAATTTCAATGCCATCATCTTTGCAATGGGAATAATTCTCATTACCAATGATCATAGTGGAGACATTGTAAGTTATAAACAGTGCACATAAAGCTCTTAGCATGGTGGCTGTTGCTTGGTTAAGTGTCTTGCTCTCACTGGGCATCCATTGTTTACCATCAGTGAGTTACCAAACAAGCTTTGCAAAATATTTAATTTACCTTTTACACACACACACACACACACACACACACACACACACACACAAATAAGGGGCAAGAGTAATTAACATCCTCTACTTCTTTTCTGTGACAGCATTGTGGACAAAAAGTGCAGCAATCTTTGAAGACCTGAAGTGCCCACAAGTGCCTGGAGCCGTTGTCACTGGCAGAGTGGCCAAGCTGAGCTTATGGTGGAAGTAACAGGATGCTGCCTCCTAAAAAGCCTTGGCCACTGGCCAGCAAGCTCTAGAGACAGAGAAAGGCCCCTTCCCAGGAGAGCCCACCAGGGGGACAGTAGCTACTTCTTGTTTTCTTTATCCAGACAGAAAAATAGAGAGGAATGTGAAATGCTGAGAACAGTTTTAGAAGGTAGTGCACACAGCTTTGATTCTTCACTGACTGGTTGCCCTTACAACTGCCTTTAATTTTAAAGATTGTTTCTTATGAAAGAAAGAAGTAGCTATGGTGGATTGATTAATGGTCAACTTGGAACTCCCAGCTAGACTGAATCAGCTTGTACTGGGTGCAGAAGGCCCACCTGAGGATTGCTACCAGCACCATAGAAGGAGAACTGGGGGAGGTGGTGGTGCACTGTTGATTCCCTGGAGAAGCTTGTCATGCTGGATTTCCTGATTCAAAATCAGCTGCTCTCCTCGTTGGAAGGATTCATGTCCTTACTATCACTGGGGATGGCTGTGGAGACCTGCAGGGAGCTCTTGTTCTTACCATGAGCATCACTTCCTGGCTCCGATGCAGATCTCTCAGCCTCTTAGCCCAGATCCTTCATCCCTCTGAACAGACTTTCTAGCTTCTATCCCTGAGCTTTTCCCAATGCACATTCCTTGATAAAGGCTTGCATGGAACACTGTTGTGGGCTCTCTGCCTCCAGCTGGACTCCTGGAGGACATTGCCATGGAATCTAGGTCTTCAGCTGGGCTCCACAGGACACTGACTGGGGATCCAGGCCCTCAGCTGGATTCTTTGGGTCTCTAGTGTGTGGATGGATCACCAGGAGCATCTGGTAGCTGGATATGAGCATGAAGGCTGAGCATCTGAGTCAGTGTCTGAGCCTGGCTCTTTCTCCCCTGCAGTCTGCCTTCTGTCACATCCCCATGCAGTTTGCAATCTCTACAGCTATGACTTTGGCTGACACTTTCAAGAAAATAACTACAATGCCTTATTCACTGATACACCTGACAGCAAGATCACTCCACTGAGAAGATTATGACTGCGTTGTAGGGTTGGATGCTTACCCTTTAGTCATCAAAGTAGCTGGTGCCCTCCACACCCTGCTTTTGTGGAAGACATGAGGCCCCTACACCCAGGCTGCTGGGCTGGGCAGTCTGTAGTCTTGTGCAGCCCCTTCCCTCCTCAGTGGCCACCGCGGCTCTGCTACTCACCTTCATCTCTACATCGCCACATCCCAATGCGCTCAGCCACCAGCGAGGATCACTTTTTCTTTCCTACTTTTTGTCAAATCAATCTTTGACAATGCTTCCTGGGTCTTTCCCTTCTCCTGCGTCAAGCCCACATGCAGAGCTCACCGCCTCCACCCTAATACAGCTTCTCTGCCTGTTCTGTAGCACTCTTCCTTTCATCCTAGTTCGTCATTTCCCCTCACTTGCTGTCCCCCTCAGCTAGGCCTCTCTGTCTTCTACTTCCTCTGGGTCCCCTCCTGCCCCCTGCCTCTGCCTCTGCATGCAGCAGGCTGTAATAAGCACGGTGTGTGCTGGCATGGTGCTCAGTGGACTTCAGGACTCTGCAGCTCCCTGCTGGCCCTTCTGTTCACCCTTTATAGCTCTCTAGCACCTCAGTGCATTGCATTCTGACCCCCTTTTTAGAGTTTTAGTCTTAACTGCTCAGGAGATAAAATGGACAATTCCTTTTAAAACAATCTTTGTGGACAAAGCTAATACTCCTTTTGATTACTCAGAAAAGTCAGTCCTGTCCTCCCTTACCCAGGTCCTGGTTAAACATTTGAGGAGTATGCATCTACATATTTTGAACACTTTTATCAGTTTGTTTATGTATGTATGTATGTATGTATGTATGTATGTATCTATCTATCTATCTATCTATCTACCTGCCTATCTATCATCTATCATAGCAAGTTGATTTTGCATTACCATTTTAATGTAAATGGTACCACATATTTATTTATATGTTGTGACGTTGCTGGGCCTGTTTCCATACACACACCTCTGGACAGGCTGGCTGTGGCTAACTGGTGAGCACTACTCCACTGCAGTCTTGGCTGCAATTCTTCTCTAGGTTCCTCTGTGAGCACTGCATTGTTGCAGAGTTTAGGTTTATGCAATGCTGCTGTGTAGGGCATCTCAGTGCACTCTATCTGCACATGTGCAAACTACATTCACAGACTCCATTTTCTTCTCAGGATCGCGCACTAAAATGAGAGCCAGTGTTCTCTAGTGATCCTGAAGTGGTAGGCGCTAAGCTCTTTGTACAATGAAGCATGCCTAGCTATCAACCCCACTTATAGATGATCAAATTGAGACAAAGAAATGAAGTGAATCAGGTTTTTAACTTTTTTTCTAGTGTCTCCCTCCATCCTTCCCCCAGTACTGGGGATCAAACTCATGGGCTTCATATATACTACATTCTCAACCCCTGGACTTTTGCAAATTTATTTTGGAGATGGGGGTCTCACTAAGTTGCTGAGTTGCACAGGCTGGATGTGAGAGTCAGGTTGCAAGATCAGAATGCAGTTCTTTCTTTCTTCTTTCTTTCTTTCTTTCTTTCTTTCTTTCTTTCTTTCTTTCTTTCTTTCTTTCTGTCTTTCTTCTCCTTCTAGTTCTTTATGCTGAACTGTTGTGCCCAGCTGTGTTCTGAGTCTCTGCCATTAGGAACTATGAGCCATATTTCATTTCATCCACTAGTGTGTTCTGCTTACACAATAAATCTCAATAAAATTTGATTGATTATTTGGGAGACAAATTAGTGTTATCATCATAACAGGAAAGAAGCTTTATTTAGGTTTTCTAGCAAAATGAGAAGAGCTAGCATCCTAGAATAGTGGTTAAAATATTGTTAGAAGTTAATTCATATTTTAGAAGATAATTTCTAATTAATTTGCTGTAGTTATCTTGTTAAATGTCAATTAAATCTCTCTACATCCCTTACAGGTTTCTGCTATTCATAAAGTGTAATTATGCAGCTATTTCTCATGTACACTTTATTGCTTACACAATCTACCAGTTAAATACAAGGTGAAAGATTTATCTTTCAAGTTCTTAATAACACCACTAAATGTTCTAATTAATAATCAATAACCCATTTGCATAATTAATTGGGGAAAAGTATCCTAATGGGATGGGACTTGCGGCTAGCCAAGCCTGGGTGGGAGCTTTTGTCTCCTGTAGCAGCACTCCCTTAGAGTGGGAGGGTTTATGGGGGCACACATTCTCCTTCAGGGGGCACAGAAGGGCTGTACTCAGCCCTGAGGACTGGGGCTGAATGCTGCCCTGGGAAACCCTTATTTACATTGCTTCTTAACAGTGTGCAATATAGAGATCAGCATGGAACATAACCTACTCATCAGCTATGAATTTTAACTCACACAGACTCAAAGAATAAATATAAGTTTCTTCAACTTTTAAAAGGTGATCTACATTTCTGAATCATATCTCTCACTCTGCTTAGGCAGAAACTTCATCTACTCACTTTCAGAAAAACAGTTCTTGTAAGTGTCTTCTTAGGCAAGCAAGGTCAGAGTTCAATTAATTATATTTGAAAGACTCACTGGAGGAAGGTGGTCCTATAATAGGCCTCACCATGGAGTCTTCTAGAGAGAGGCTGTCCATTTTGCAGGATCTACCTCCCCAGTCCTTGGCTGTCAACCTTAAAAGGATAGCATGAGTGCTCGCCTTTCAGAGAGTGCTGTTGGTGTGCCTCACCACAGGGATCCTCTCATGTCTATGTTGTATAAATCTCTTTCACTGAGGCATTTCTGGTTTTGGTTTGTCCTGCACAACCATGCTCAGAGGCTGACTGTCATTTTCGTTGTTCTGACTTCCAGATTCTCGGGTCTCCATCAGCCCTGGCTCACCCTTCTCATGAACTTGGAGGTCACTTGGTTCCAAGTCTTTCTGTGGCCCTAAAGAGACTTGGCACATCCCTTATACTTCACACTTGGCGCAGCCAAGGGATTTCCCAATGCCACTGGATATCCACAGAGCCTCTCCAGTTTTGTCACATGCCCAAATCCATAAGGGCCATGGCAGTATGGTGATGACCACATCTCCTGGTAGGGCCATGGAGACATAGAAGTTTCTCTCTGACCAGAATGTCTATGGCCCTTGTTCCATTCCCCTCTTTCAGACTGCCTGGGCTGTCAGGGTATGACACAAAGATGGACCGATATCTCTACTTCCTGGATTCTCCTCTATTCTAATCTCTCTCTCTCTCTCTCTCTCTCTCTCTCTCTCTCTCTCTCTCTCTCTCCTTTTATATTGTCATGGTTGATTGTTCTATACAGGGGTATTCTTTTTTCTGGGATTAAAGATGGTCCTTTGCCAACAAGGTCACAGAAGGGTAGAAAAAATGAGTTATGTGAGATTCTAAGGAGTTCCTCTGTCATCCCTTCATTATGTAAATACCACAGCTGGGAGTAGTAGAATACATAGTCATCTGACTTGCCCCAGGAAGACAGTCCATACAGAAGCATGCAAGTTGGGAAGGAAACTGAGTTTCCAGGGGCTCTGTGAAGTCAGCTCCACCCACCTTTGGCCTCCATTCATGCTGCTTAGAGTCTGTAGGATGGATGAGTAAATGGATTCTGCAGAGGGACTTTCTGTCTCTGGCAAGTTTCCCATACACCAGAGAAAAAGTGCTTCTCTTATTTGTTTTTCATTACGATTCTCTGGCTTTACTTTAAAAAGGTTTATATACTTAGGGCTGAGAACTTCACACTCTAAGGGTTTTCAAACATGCAGGAAAAGGGTTTAAAATGAAATTCTATCATTTGAACTAAATATTACAACCAGTGGGAGAAAATCTTATTTTGATTTTGATGAAGCAAATGGCCACACACAAGCATGAGTCTCTTGGTGGAGTTGTCTTTCCTCAGACATTGCTGCCAGGATAGCCACACATCAGATCCATCAGATGTGTTATTAGCCCATGGAAATGGAATTCTCTTCATTTCTCATGATGTGTCTGCCCTCTTCCGATTATCAGTGACAAAGAGCTCTCCCTCCTCATTCCTGCTTGTTCTTCTCCTGGATCTTATCACAGGGGAATTGCCTTTCCACAGTGAGCCTTTTCACAGAAAAGAGCTGCTTCTTCTGTCCAGGAGAAAAAGAAGACAACACAACGTTCATCTATATGGTGACACTGAATAGATTGCCAATCATTTCAGCACCATGAGGATGGACAGTGCCCAAAGGATCTGTCTGCTGTCTTCTGGCAAAAGGTTCTTCAGTTCAGTCACCAGGGTTTCTTCCTTCACCTGCAAAGTCTCCGGGAGCTCAGCTTCCCATCATTGATCATGACAATGTTCCAAATGTTTTGTAAGTAAGCCGAATCTTTCCTGATTCCCTTTGCTTTGCTTTTTCCCCATGTGGTTTAACCCATGAGTAGATTATGAAGTGAGCAAACATAGTTTAGACATCTCCTCTTCCCATCTCCCTCCTAGTGCCCCTTCTGCTCTTTCTATCTCCCAGGGGTCTCTGGGTCCTAATTGTCAGGGAAAAGTAGATGGATACAAATTTTCCCCTTAACACATTAGTCTTTTGCAAAGAGCATTGCTTCATATAAAGTGTTGAATTATTAGTGATGACATTTCAGGAACCTATGAAAAGGAGATGAAGGGTAGGGTGAACTTTGCCTGCTTCTCTAAAATAATGTCATACGTGTAAGATCAGCTATCTTTTCAGAAGGAGGGCAGCCTGCCCCAACTTCAGGAGAGAATTCCATCAGCTCTCCTTCAAAGCTGTGCCATTCTGACCAACTGACAATGTCTCTCCGAGCCTCATTTTCACTTTCTATAAAACAGAAGTCATTGAGCCACTTCATAGCTGTTGTGAGAATTGAATGAGATAACGTAGATAATGCACTTCTCATGATCACCGCCAGGTATACTACTCTTAATATGACCTAGATGTTATTGGCGCCAATGGTTACTCTTTGTGGGCTCAATCAAAAGCCTTTTAGACAGGCTAGCAGAATAATAATAAAAAGTGCCAGTTGGGAGCAGTTGCTCTTTCTGCTGATATATTTGATAAATATTACTGTGTAACTAATGAATGTCTTTCTCTTTCCTCAGGATTACATCATTTAGCAAGCAGTGAAGTGAGAGAGAGAAGGGAAGTTCAAGGCTCCCTGGTGCACGGCAGGGACAGCCATGCTGGTACACGTGGGCCAGGAAACCACCCCTTTCCATACTACCTGGAACATTGCACGGTCCTTGTTAACTAACCTGGACTGCATGCCAGTGAAGGCTGGGAGCTGGGTGGAACCAGCGCAGACTTCCCACCTCTGTATTTTATGTTTCCCAAGACTTCATGCAGCCAAGGAGGTAAACAAGTCATGACTTGGTGAAACCTGAAAGAATTATGAACTGTAGCAAAAATATCCAACTAAGGGATAGCTGAGACACACTCTCTTTTCCCCTTGATATCAACAGATACGCACACCCTCAGGCATCACAGAAATAATCAACCACTCCATATATTTTCTTCATTTTATAGCTTTTATTGGTAGAGCAGCATTATTCAAGCTGCAGTCTTCTGTCTCCCAAGCCAATTTCTTCTGCAGATATGTTTATATTGATGCTATTCAAACAATGATCCTCCACTTTCCCTGTCAGTTTCCATCATGCATTTCACTTATTATGAACGTATTTAAACAAAAATTCCCTTTGGGAGCGCTTCCTTCCCACTTGCTTCTCCCCTGCCCCATAATACCAATTCTTATTTCAAAACAACACTGTAATATCACTTATTGTTATTCTTTCTTGTTTTTCAAAGCTTTGGTACTATTCAGAGTGAAAAGGGTCATGATGGGGAAATATACAATATTACTGATTTATGATCAGTGAAGTGTTGCTTACTCAAAACAATTTTAAAAGGGCACATTATCAATTTCTAAGACCATGGAGATCTCAATAATGAATGTGCTTCATATTTCTAAGATGCTTTAAGGCTAGTTTCAAAATGTACTTTCACTAAGTGTTATCTTAGTGAGTTTGGAGAAAATGTAACTTGTTATGCAGATCCATCTAAATATGCAGATTTTTGGCAACATATTGTAGACTGAATGGATATACAGACCCTTGTCTTAAGTATCTGGTATTGTAAAAGCATAGTTTATTGTCTGTTAGAATCTGCATGAGACGGTGGGGCAGAATGGGACCTACTCTTATTTCATGAAGTGATATAAACATGGAGAGGTGACTCACCCCTAATGTGAGAGCATTTGTAGCTAGAATTTTCTTGTATTTTCTGTTGGTTCAAGGCCATTTCTTATTTCTCAGACTCAGGAACTCCTGTTGCATCAGATACTTGAATCCTTTGTACCTCAAGGTTCTGTGATGCACTGATTTCTCCTATGGAGCTGTTTGGACCACAAGACTGAATTTATCTCCTAATCTGCATATTAAGGAAGAAGCTTCTGCTTCCCTCTGCCCATCTTGCCCAGAGGGAGACCCAGAACTTTCTGGCTGTTCCTAGGGCTTGCTGTGAGAGATCAGATACAATTTTTGAAGAGAAATAAGCTTTTTTGGTCTTTAAAGAAATATGTGCAGAACCCAACAATTGGTGTACAACTTCCAGGGGCTACTGAGTCCTGTGTGATGTTTCCAAACCAAGTTGTATAAATGAGTCATTTTTTTTCCTGAGAAGGTAGATTGGATAAACTAGTACTATCTCACTGAATGTTAATCCTGGGAAGGATAGATGCTGCCATAACTTACTCAGTTGTAAAAAGAATTCTAGGGTCATGCTAGGTGTTTCTCCACATAGGAAAATCTCTAAACATTACTACACTGTTCATCCCGTTGAGCTTCAATCTTTGTGCGTGAAAGACCAAGTTGAACTGTAAAACCTAATCCCTAGTGAAGAGTCTTACTCCACATTTTTTCCCTAGCTAAAAATATTTTATGGTGGTTGTCTAATATGGCCAATCCCTTAAAACAAAAGACCACTTTACCCTTCTTCTCCATCTCAACCCAGGATATAATTTACTTTCACCCTTCCTGCTGCCTCCAGGAAGACCCCAAATCAGCTCCCTCAGGTATGTCTAAACAGTCCCTCCAAACTCCACCCCTGGCAAAGGGCACAAAAGCCTCAACCTCTCTTTGTCTAAGAGAGGAAGAATTCCTTGACCTCCCCAAATTCTCTCAGTATTCTCAAAGAAAATAAAGCCCCTTTCCCTTCGTCCTTCTGCCAGTTTCTAGGCTGCTCTGAGAACCAATCAGTGAGAAGCTTCCAATTGCCTTCATTCCAGGGTGGTTTTATGGACTGTTCACACTGAGCATTGCTTGGGCAGTGCATTTATTTACTTACTATCTTGAGTGTTGCTCAGGCAGGTAAGTTTCATTTTAATCAGCCAGGTTTTGCATTGAACAAATTTGATAAAGTTGTCATTGTTAAATTTCCTGTTATATTATCTTATATAATTAATGGAAAATATGTGCACTTTTTTGGTCATTCTGTGTTTAAATAATTGAGCTGGCAAGTGGATAAGTAGGGAAGAGCCCATGTCTCTTTTACAGTTCATTACAATGTGGGAACCTTATTAAGTCAAAGCAAACTGCCCTCTGGGGACTGGTTGGAATTAGCAAGGAGTGAAATCTGTGGGGTTGGTTTTAACTTGGTCTTTACTTTCTATTCTCTTCAGGTGGATTTTAAATTCCCATGTGGGTTGCCAGAGGAGGTAGGTCAGCAAGTCAGCCTCAGACAGAGGCTTGATCCTTCTCACCACGAGAAGCTGGCATTCTGGCATCTAAAAATAGGTTATTCCCACCCCCACAGTATCATAGACAGGAGCTTTGAAGCCATTAGTGCTATGATCTTTGTTTCTACAATCTTCTCTGCTGCATCCTGGCCTCTGGTGATGTGACACAGCCCCTTCCAGGTGTTTTGCAGTCTGTAACCCTGACTTCTTGGCCTGAGTATTTCAGGTTGCTGCTTCCTCCAGTCTTGAGTACACTTGACAGTTACTTTCCACCCTTTGGTCAAATGATCTTATACTGATGAAGGCAAAAACTTCTTAACAAAGAGGTTGAAGTTTAGCCCTGATGTAATGTGTTCACGCAGCCTTGGACCACAGTGCATGGGGCTTTGCCCAGTTTCTGAACACTGGGTGGAAAGTTAGAATTTCTGCTTGAGGGCTTCATGTCAGGTCTTTTCTTGATCACTTGAACATATGTTTGACTATATTTCAAATTGTGTCAGGAATTTTTTTTCCCCTGTAGCAGGGATTGAACTCAGGGTCTTGTGCTTGCCAGGCAAGTGCTTATTCCACTGAACTATCTCCCTAGCCCTAGGAAAATGTTTTGTTTTCAGGCAATTTTCCATTTTTTATTAAGAGTATGTTCAGGGTTTACACCACTCTTTGTCTAAATTCATTTTCAGATTCAGGGGGTTGAAGCCCTTTTATGCATTTTTTCAAGATGCTCTTGAGTGGTAAGCTGCTGTGTGACCTTTGGTAAGTCATGCATGGCTACAGCTGATTCCAGATCCGGAAACATGAAGTGACATGGGGTGAATGCAGGAGGAAGCAAAGGAGCCAGTCGAGCAGTATGCAAAGTTGGTTTCTCTTAGAATCAGAACTCTGTTGGGAGCCGGGCATGGTGGCGCACTCCTGTAATCCCAGCACTTGGGAGGCTGAGGCAGGAGGATCGGTGCGAGTTCGAGACCAGCCTGGGCTACAAAAGTGAGCTCAAGGCCAGCCTGAGCTGCATAGTGAGACCCTGTCTCAAAAAGACAAAAAAAAAAAGAACTCTGTTGGGGCCCAGCGGGATAGCTCAGTGGTCTAAAGCACCTACTTAGGAAAGCTTGGGCAGCTGAAGGAATCACAGTTCGATCCCCGGCACCACATGCTGTGCTGGCCCTGCCCTCAGGGCAGGCTGAGCCAGCCATAAAAATAAATAAACAAACAAAGTTCTGAAACAAGAAAAAAAAAATTTAAAAAATTAAAAAAAAAAAAGAAATCTGTGTACTTGTTTGTGCTCAGAATCCCCAGGGCACTCTCTTGCTGGACATATTTCTAGTCTCATCCCAACAGGTCTGATCCAGTAGCTTTGGGAAGAAGTAGTCCAGATCATTGCATGTTTTATCTGTGCAGAGGTGATTCTGAGATGTGGGATCCCTCACTACATATAGAGACATCTTCTTAGGAAGCTATAGTGCAGAGTCAGAGGGAACCTTACCTCCATCTCATTGTGAGCACTCGTGAGGTCCTTGTTGGCTACAGAGGGGCAACTTCTAGTGGGGCGTTAGCCCCAATATTTGAGATGAAAACAGAGTAATGCTAAAGTCTAAGTGACAGGCATGAGTCCTGCTCAGAGCAGGCTTTGATGAAAAGAACAGGAGTTAGACCCTATTTAAGAGGTGACACTAGTGTTTAGAGGTGACACTAAGCATGAGCACACAATACGGAGAGACGTGAGACAGCCCACAGATAAGCTCTGCTAACTGCAGATTTTCACTACAAGCTATTCTTAGAACCATAGGTGAGGAATTTTTTAAGAATTGGGAAACATGGGAAGGATTTGGTGAGAGTGACTGAAATAATGCATCCAGAAAACGAATGCCCATGGGTATGTTCTGAAGGACAAATGGGCAAAAAGTAAGCGACTGAGGGGTGGGTTGCTCCAGTAAGCACGTTGTGCTTCCTGTTCTGTGCCCTGGAGACACAAGCAGAGTTATTTGGTTACATGTGTGGGGCAATAATGGCCATTAGTTTCAAGACGACAGAGCATATGTGCTATACAGATCTGTGTGTGTGTGTGTGTGTGTGTAAGGGAGATGAGGAAAGTCAGAGGGGGGTTAAGCACAGTAAGTCCTGGAGGAGAGACTTGGGTACTCAGCAATTCAATTATTCTGTGCTCTTTTCAGCTCCTGTGGTACAGGGCAAGGCACGAAAATTAGCCCTCAATCTAGTTTGTTTGTTGCTATCTAAATTCCACTTCATTTTCTTTGCCAAGCTAGTCCATTTGCATGCAAGATACCTAGCTCTCATCTACTCCGATAATGACCTAGGTAAGCAAGTCAAGAATTTCTTACTTCTCCCTAAAAGTTCACAGTGAGGAAAGAATGGATAGTAAAATAGCTTTTCCATGATTAAACAAAGAAGAAAATTACATGATGATTTTATTCTTCTGAATTTTTATTTTTTTCATTTCTCATAACACTGGAATCTGAAGTGGGCTGAGCAGGGACCTAGGCAAGAAGCAGCGGGTGACTTGTTTCTTCGAAGTCAGATTCCCTTTTTCTGGGGCTTCAGTAGTGCAGCCAACTGCTGCACTAAAGAAATGTAAATTAAAGGATGGAAATGATTTAAACTTCCAATAGATAACACTCATTAATAAGCTAAATTTAGCCGGTCGTGGTGGCGCACGTCTATAATCCCAGCACTTGGGAAGCTGAGGCAGGAGGATCGGTGCAAGTTTGAGACCAGCCTGGGCTACAAAAGTGAGCTCAAGGCCAGCCTGAACTGCATAGCGAGACCCTGTCTCAAAAAGACAAAAAAAAAAAAAAAAAGCTAAATTGTCCCAAACTTAAATCATATAGACAGTTTATTCCTCCTTTTTGTAAACATTTGATTTTTCCCTCAGATTTGAATTCTTCCAACTAAATAATGGAACCACATCAACAAGGCCAAAATTATATATTCTCCATGTAAAATTTCTGCAAAACCCTTTCAATGCCAGTCCATTTCCTTTGGTCCAGTTTCATTCTGTGTCAGCTCCTCTCTGGTTCTGTCCTAGAAGGCAGTGGAGTCACATCTGAAAAGTGCACCTGTTGCATGAAGAGGTAACTTACCAAGGTTGCGTGCCAGTGGGCTGAGCTAGATCCCCATCAGAGTTTCATGACTTTAACTGTTCCCTTCTCTGCTCCTCCCAACTACCAACAAGCCCCACCCCACCCCTGCTTTCAGACACTAACCATGGAGGGAAGGGGCTGTGTCCACTTAGAAGCACGAGGTGCAGGTGAACACCAGTCTTGGGGCACCCAGTAAGCAGTGAGTAGACTGCAGAGCCAGCCCTGGCAAATTTAAGGAAAATATTGAAACGTGAAATCTATTTAATCTCTTTTTGCCCCAACATTTCTCTTCCTTCGTGTGGTCCCTGAGTGAATTCCTCCTTCCGTGTTGCCTGTGCCCGGGACATGCGTGCCCCTTTTGTTCCCTGACACGCATGCGCGTGTGGGTGCGTGTGCTCTGAGTGTCTCCTCTAGCAGGGGTCCCAGGCACTGACTCTCTCACCAGGCAAGGGTGAGCTCACTGAGAAGTGAGCTGTGTTAGACAACAAAGCACTACTGGTTTGTGGAGGACCACCTGACCAGCTCTCATTGAAGGAAGAGCAACTGTCTCTATTTTGGCTGAGTCTGGCCCTATTTCCTTGTATTGATATGTAAGAGCTGGCTAGGACTTTTGTTTATCCTCTCAATTGGCCTTAAGCAATGTATATTGGTCTAGCTGAGGTGTTGGTGATAGTCTTTGAAGGTGGTATGCGTGTCTCCCTGGTAACCTATATCAGCTGCTCCTTAATGTGAGCCGGGTAGTGACAGGTTGAAGAGCCAATGTTCCGCGCTGCCAGCTGGGAATGAGCCTCTAGACAAGAGGCTATGACTTCCTGGGACTTGAAAGATTACATCAAAGCTGAAGCACCAGACTACCCAAAACATTAGATACTATGTAAATAGCCTTATGCAGATTACTGTCTGTGCATATCCTCTGCACATGGCAGAGGTAAATGTAGGCCTCCTACCTAGCTCTCAGCTCACAGTACTCACCTACCTCTCACAATTCTCAGTCATTCCTCCTCAAGCCACTCCTCCACTGAATAAAGCTGGGTGAGGCCTTGGACTGCCCTCTTTGTTCCAGAGAGCCATCTTTGTGGCTGGACTTAGAGCCCCTTGACTCTCCAATAGTTACAAATATGGCTTAGTGTCTTTACTTTTGCAATGGGTTGCATGGGAAGTGGTAGATTGGAATTACCTTGGTGAGATTACAATGACATAACTTTAGGATTACAAATACTGACTTCTCAGATCAAAATGAGGACCTAAAAGGGACTCCTACACTGGTTCTTTTCTCCTCTGGATTTTTGAACTTTGAAAAGTGGCTTAGACAGAATTTAACCCAAATGAATGAGTCTGGTGGTTGAATCGTAAGCATCTTCATAGAGATTCCGTGAGCGAAGTATCTGTTCCTATTGTTCAATATCACCATACACACTCTTTTCTCTTTTATCTCTAAATATATGTAATGTGTTCTGGCTCTGGGTTGGTGAGGGAGAAATCCTCCGAAGGTATGATAGCTGAGGAAGTTACCCACTTCGGTCATTCGCACAGCCTCACATTGGATATTTATTCATATAAGAGGTATTTACTGAGCACTTACTATATCATAGGCTGGGTGAAGTATCTTGGATACAAATGATTCATTAGGCTGCATGGCAAAGAATCAAAGTCACTTCCTGTCTACTTCTAGTCTAGGAATATTTGCCAAACCTATGCCATTCATCAAAGCAGGAAAAAAAAAAAAAAAAAAAAAAATTCAGAAGGGTGGAGAAGGTGTAAGACACACTTGAACTTAATCCAGGCTGTTCTTTTACCCTGGTTCAAGGAAGGCTTGGAAAAGCAAGATAAATATTTTATTGGAAGTAAGCTGGTTGCTGAGATCTATTTAAAAATCATACCCATTATAATGGCATGCATTGTTTCCATATCAAATGATGACATCAATGACGAAGACTAGAAGGTGACACAATTCCGACTGCTTAAATTGTTGGGACAGTAAACGAAGCTATGGAGTAAAAAGCCACTACACCATCTGACTCCCTCTCCTCCCATGCCAGTGGGGATGGAGAGAAAGTTTCCAAGTAGTGAGAAGGAATTGACGCCCACCTGGCTCCACCTGCAGAGTGGGGCCTGCTCAACCATCTGACTTACTGTAACTTCGTAAGGGTGGCTTCCTATGCAAGAGTCTCATAAACATGCTGGATTTTATTATTACACATAGACAAATCTCCATAGGAAATGCAGCAGAATGCAAAGCAAGAATGGAGGTCACTCACAGACCCTAGAAATTGCTATTATGTATATCTTTTCAGTTATTTTTAAATGTGTGTGTGTGTGTTTAAAGAAAACTTGAGACCAACTATGATTATGATTTTTTTTTACAATTCAGAATTCACCTGTATCTCCTGCTGGACTCATCAGTTTAGAGTCATGATATATATATATATATATATATATATATATATATATATATGTATTATATTATATATATATATACTTATGGATATAGATATATAAACTCATATTAGATGACAACTAATTTTTTGTAAGTCCAGGCAGAGAAAGAAACAATTGTTTTTACCTAAACTGTATGTTTTTTTATTACTGTTCAACTTGCTATGTCATTTCAACCAAAAGAAAGTTCCCATTGTCTCCATCTCAGATCTTATTGCTTCACACATGCCGTGCATCTTCCATAAAAAGAAAAAGATGGAGCAGTCAGTCCAGTGATTAATCTGACATGGCTTTCATTGGGAAATGGGTGGTGGCCAAAAGAAGGCCAGCAGGTACAAAGGTAACTTAAACACTTCCATATACAATGGTTTTTGGAGAAAGAGAGGAAGAGTGAATGAGAAGAAGGGAAAAGAGGGAGCGAAAAGGGAAGAGAGAAAAATTATATTCAACAAATACAAAAAAAGCACTGAAAGCCCATGAGTCGAGTCAAGCCATAGCCAAACCACATTCTATCTTAAGTAGGTTCTCTTTTTCCTTTTCTTTCTTTCTTTCTTTCTTTCTTTCTTTCTTTCTTTCTTTCTTTCTTTCTTTCTTTCTTTCTTTAATAGAATCTCTCACCAAACTATGAGCATTTTTAATCATCGCCAGACTGGGCTTCATCTTCAGACCCTTCATCTCCAGACTTCTCAGGTGGGGTGCTTGCTGATGTCTTCTTCTCTGGAGGGCTTTCAGGTTCCTCATCTTCTTTGGGAGAAGGAGTCTTTTCCTTTGATGCCTTGGAGGCTGTGGGGCGACCCACCTTCCCTTTGCCTTTCGCTGGACCCCGCATCACTGTAGCCTTTAGCCTTGGTCTGGGCATTTTATTTTCTTTTTGCTCAGGTTTGGGTTTCTCAGCCATCTTTCTGCTTTTCTTTTCTGAACTACCGTAGTCACTGTCATCATCGTCTTTCATTAGGACATCTTCATCACTGCCAGAATCTTCCTCCTGGAATGGTGCCTGGCCCTCTTCCTCTGGCTCCCCCGCACTCCTTGCATCTTCCATGAGCATCTCTCTCTGTTTGGAAGCGGCTTTAGATACCGCTTGCTGCAGATGGCGTACATTTTTATGATCATTTTTCTCCTTAACTGTCCTCTGCTAAATAAGACTTGTCCTTCTTGGTCTTCACATCCTTTTCTTCTGAGTCTTTACTGTCTTCCTATGACTTCTTTCCAGACCACCTTTGATTTTTAGCTTCTCAAGATGATCAGATTTTCTTAGTGGGAGGACCTGAATCTTTTCCATACTCTTCATCTGCATCATCAGATTCTTGAAACTGAATAATCAGTGAACTTCCTATTTCTGACATGTTGGCTGTTGAAACAGGACCGAGTCAAGATACCAAAGACCAGGATGTCCCCACCCTGTGGGCTCGGCTCACCCCTCCCAACTTCAGCCGATGGGGCCACTGTCACCAAACCCAGAGCTGCTAGCTTCTCAAACTCCACCACTCTTGGTTCTGAGCCCCTGAATCAAATGAGCCCCCCACTCCTCATCTTTTCAAAATGGATGAATCAAACCAGCTTGACTGTAATTATTTTTCATGCAGTACAAGACTGGCCTCATGAGCATGCAGCTATGTATGGAGTATAATGCTTTGCTGTTTCCATCACTAAATTCTTAAGTTGACCTCGGAATCTGTGCTTTACAAGTCAAGCCAGATGGACCCTGTGTGAGCAAAGGTGACCTCTGCTACATGAGTGACTTGTTCTTGTGGCTCTGATGGCATGAGGTGTTCACAGTGTCCTCAAAGTACTAAGTTCCAATGGCTGTATGGTACAGGGGTTTCTGTGAGGCCAGAGCGAGTCCCAGATAGCAGATCCCACCCTCCACCACGTGCTGAGAGTCCCAAGTCTACAGTGGACCAGCTTCTATTGTAGACACAAGACACTCATGTTCCAAGAAGCAGAAGGACAAGAGTAACTTTTCTCAAAGTCACTCCCGTTTATGAGCTATTGCCTGAAAGGATGACATAAAAGGAAAAAGAAAAAGGGGCGCCATGGTCTCCTGCTCCCGTCATGCCTGCCTCATCTATCAGTAAGCCAAACAGTGTATCACTAGGTGGGATATGTGCTAAACAGTGACAGAAAAATGGCAGTGTTCGCTTTTGTGCATCGTTTCCATAGAGTTCTAGCAAGAAAAAAAATATGTATGCATAAAAGCTTTCAGGTAGGACTTTCATGATTTGGGTAATTTTGCAAATGAGCTACATAGTTTTGTTTGCAGTAAAAACTGTATTTCAGCAGAGAAAGATGAGTGGTAGAATCCATGCTAGTAAATTAAACTAATTTATTTTCATAGAACAAAAGCAGATAACTAATGAAAAATACTGTGACAAGTCAAATAAGAGGCCACTGAAGAAATAAAAGGAACATTCTTCCTGTTTAGGAGTTTCATGTATTTATTTGAACCTGGTAAATTCTGTGGCCAGTTTTAACTAAATGATAAATGCTGATGATTTTGTTTAATTATTAAGTGTAACTATTTATTCATTCATTCATTCATTTATTTTAGTAGGTTCATGAGGAGGTTGCACCTGCACACTTGTCCCATTGGGTAGCTCTATCACCCAATGAAATTATCCCATGCCACTCTACAGGACAGCCACCTATGGCTCCTACTGACATGAATGTATTAACAGGCTTTAAAAGAGCAGTTCTGGATTTACAGTGAAACAGAGCAGGAGGCGCCAGGATTCCCTGCATCCTGCTCCCACATGTACATCATCCTCCCGCTATCAGCGTGACTCCCACAGTGCTGCATTTGTTAAAACAATGAACCCATACTGATGCCTCTTTGCTACCCACAGCCTGGCTGTGTTCTGTGGCTTTGAGTGAGCCCATGACACACATGCATTGTTACAGTGTCTTACAGACTCGCTACCACTGAAGAGAGAACACAGTGGCAAAAACCCAATGTGGACTGTCTGTCTTTTCATGTGTCATCCATATCCTCAGGATGATTTTAGATTTAGGCTGTCTCTCTCACCACTTTTCATGTTGCTAAGACAAAATACCTGAGACTCAAAGTTAAAGAAATAAAGGTTCACTTATTTCACAGTTTGTGAAGGTTTTAGTCCATAATCAGTTGGCTCCAAGGCACAGTGGAATATGACAGAAGGGGCAGCAGTTTATGGCAGCAGGGGAAAATAGCAAAAGCAATGAGAGAGAGAGAGAGAGAGAGAGAGAGAGAGAGAGAGAGAGAGAGACAGACAGACAGACAGACAGACAGACAGACAGAGACAAAGACAAAGACAAAGATGGATAGAGAAAGACAGAGACAGAGAGAGAGACAAGAAAAGAGGCTGAGACAGAGAGATAAAGACAAAGACAGAGAGACAGAGAGATTCTGTCTGATCCTTATATTGCTTCCAGTCTGCAGGGATTAGGGCCATGTCAGTTCAGTCTGTGAGTTGATCAAGCCATCACCCACCCTTAATCACAGCACCTTTATTCATAGCATAGAGCTACAAATCAATGAAACACTCTAGATTTGGCTACCTCTGAAGAAAATAAACTATGACTGCATGAAGATTAAGGGAACATCTATATGCAAACCATAACACTGTCCCATTCAAAACTCAAGTTCTACGAAGTCCTTGTGTAGGGCTTTGAAATATTCTAAGCATGTGTTCTAATTAATAGGTCACATGTACTTCTGCAGCTGGCTTTACCATGATCTAATATTCTGGATCATTTCCCCCTGAGAGCCATATATTTCCTAATTTTTATGGGGCGCTGAGGGAGTGGAGCTTTCTGTTTTCTATACCCTCATCTGTCTGGAAGGGCTACAGAACCTACCTGTTGATTGTGTCCTATCCAAATACAATGGGTGTTGTGGTTCACTGGCTCCGTTGAAGAGGAAAAAAAAAAAACTGTCAGAAGACAATGAATAAAGGTTACTGACTACTGAGCTATCTATTCAATGGGAGAAAGAAAGTAACTTTACCATTATATTGGGGTGTAAAATGCAATCACAAGGAGCAGGTCAGATTTTCACAGTTCTGGTGGAGGAGAAAGACAAAGATTAAGTAAGTACCTGAGAGCCTGAGAGCCATAGGTTTAGTTAGGTTAACCACATAATGGGTATAACTAAAGAAAGGAACCTCAATATAGTTGGCCACTTAAGTTGTGGTGAGTTAGAATCATTACTGATGCTTTATCTTTGCCCCAAGAAATACTAAAGTCTTGCTTTTTGAAGAGGAGCCTCAAGTCCTCTAAAACTTTGCAGGAACACACTTCTTCTTAGTTTTTTGAAAATTCCAGTGATGGGGCCTGGCTCAGTGGTCTAAAATGCCTGCTTGGGAAAGCTTGGGTGGCTTCAGGGACAGTGGTTCGATCCCGGGCACCACATGCTGCAGCCAGCCCTGCCCTCAGGGCGGGCTGAGCTGGCCATAAAAATGAGTGAATAAACAAATAAAGGTTCTGAAACAAGAAAAAATAAATAAATAAAATAAAATAATTCTTAAAAAAAGAAAATTCCAGTGATGTTTCCCATGTAGGATTTTTATAGCATATCATTTCATCCCTTAAGGAAGGACCAGAATGGTTCTTCAGGTGCTGGGAATAAGGGTGTAGTTTTGAAAATGTGCAGGGCTGCCCTACTTGCCTCACTGTCAGACTTTTGGTTTCCCAGTGACATTTTAGACAAGTCCGTTTGGGATCCTTTGTAATGAATGACAGCAATGTGCTTAGGAAGATGGATTACTTCTAAACTGTAGAACTTCTTGTTTGCATCTTCTACATCGCTGTGCATTAGTCAGCAAGCTCTCCTTTCTGCATGGGTATGTGCCCAAGGAAAGCATATTTGAGGTTGGCAAGAGAGCTCAGTGGACTAAACTCCAGCTTAGGCAAACACAGGGACCAGGGTTTGATCTCCAACACCATATATACTGCACTGGTCTTGTCCCAAAGCGCACTGAGCCAGCCACCAAGACTGGGCATGGAGGCACACATCTGTAATCCTAGTGCTTGGGAAGCTGAAAATAGGAGGATCACTATGAGTCTGAGCTGTGTGGTGAGACCCTGTACCAAATACATTAAATAAACAAATAAGAAAAGCGTATTTGGAGTCTGTATGGATAGATAGCTTTGTGCCTTTTCTTAACATGAATGCCTGAGTAGGAGATATTAGCTCTGCCTTTTGAGACAATAAATCTGGAAGTGATTTCTAGGTTTTTCCCTAGAAAAGCTTCCTTTTCTTCCCAGGAAGAAATTAGTTTCAATGACCTGTCATGAACTGACAACTGCACAGCTTGCCTTTAGATGGCCTTCTTGGACAAAGTTACTTCCACATGTGAATCACATCTTCTTTCAGACTTGAATGAGCAGGTCATTGATGTTCTGCCTGCTTTTATAGGTCTGAGAGACCACTTATCCATAAAAATTGCAATCTTCTGGACCAGTAAACATTAGAGACAGGATTAACAGTAGTGCAATTTTTTATAATAACTTTAGTGATATCTAAAAGCATGTTGCTCACCTGTTGATCACAAGTGATCTTTTGTGCCCACGATAGCTCTAGATGAATGGGGAGTCAAAAATTCTACTTTCTTTTAGTTTCTAGCTTCTAGTTAGATTTGGAGCTTCTTCCATTAGTATAGCTGTAGCTACTCCTGTTCTCAGGTAGGGTAGCACTCCTAAGCCACCATGTCTAACATTTTGAAAAGTATGCGACTGGACAGCTCTTGTCCTAGCTGGCTGGCCATGACACCCAAAACAATTCCTCTGTTTTCTTATATGTAGAGAAAGAAGATATCCTATTGTTTTTTTTTTTTTTAAGAATTTTTTATTTTATTTATTTATTTATTTTCTTGTTTCAGAACCTTTATTTTTTTATTCACTCATTTTTTTATGGCCGGCTCAGCCCACCCCAAGGGCAGGGCTGGTGCAGCTTGTGGTTCCGGGGATCGAACTGCAGTCCCCGAAACCACCCAAGCTTTCCCAAGCAGACGCTTGAGACCACTGACCCATCCCGCCAGGCCCCAAGAAGATATCCTATTGTAAACCTGCTCAAATTATCATGCCATCAGGCATTGGGAACTGTTCTGAGCATACATGGTCTCAGTTCGTTTTCTTATTGCTGGGACAAAATAACCAACACCGAAGATGAAGGAAAGAAAGTTTTATCACAGTTAGTAGAGGCTTTAGTCCATACTCTGCTGGCTCCAAAGCAGAGTGGCACATGGCAGAGGGCAGCAGTTCATGATGGCGGAAAGCAGAAGAACAGCAACAGCAAAAGGGAGGAGCAGTGGCAACAATGGAAACAGAGAGCTAATCTGCCTCCCTGTATGTTGGGCGTTCAAGCTACCCACTCTAGGCTGGGTATAACACTAGAAATGATAATCTCAGTAGAATTTACACCCATAATTCTAGCGCTGGATCATGAAGTGAGCATAAACTCTAGAATCCTTCCCCATAACTGCATAAGGCTTTGAGGGATGCTTAGACACAAACTATAACATGTGTGCTAGGATTTTGCAATTAACAGGTCATATCTACCCTAGCCAGCTTTGTCGCATCTTAATCTCCCATCTCACTTTCCCCTGAGAGATACATATCTCTCTATCCACTTTGGGGTGCTGACAGAGTGGAGGTCTTTGTCTTCTATGGCTTCTATCAGATGGAAGGGATGTACATCATACCTATGGGAAAGAGGCACTCTTTAACTACATTGGGGTGTTGTGGCTCACTGGTACAACCCCGGTAGTAAAAATCTTGGTACTTCATTTAAATTAGTAGAGGGAGAAGCTTCTTTTTCTTGAGGAAAAAAAAAAAACTTTAAAAAATTATAAGAACACTGTCAACTCTCCTT
>PVJA010002517.1:78762-106202 GCA_004027025.1 Myocastor coypus
AAAAAAAAAAAAAAAAAAAGGGCCTGCTAGATAGCTCAGCAGATTAAAGCACCTGCTTAGGCAGATGCAGGCGCTGGAGTTTGAACCCTAATGTGCCATGCTGGCCTCGCTCTCAGGGCACATTGAGACAGCAATTGAAACTGGGTTGTTGGCTCATGCCTATAATCCCAGTGCTTGGGATGTTGAAAACAGGAGAATCACTACAAGTCTGATCTTTGCAGTGAGACCTTGTAGACCCTGCACTGAATTAGAAAAAAAAAAAAGAGGAAAGAAAGATCGAAATGGAGAGATAAATTTTAAGCCAGCCGTTGGTAGCCTGTGGCTGGAAGAGAAACGCAGAGGGCAAGTGTTTCTCTCTGCTGTCCCACATGGTGGGTATCTTAGTTATTTTTCTCATCACTGAGACAAAATGCCAGACAATACATTTCGAAAAACTGTGGAAGATAAGTGCGAATTACTGTAAAGTTTTATTGAAGGTAGGAAAACAAACAGGCTCTGCAGAGAAAGCTTAGGGCAAAGAAAAGTAAGAAAAGAAGCACATCCCAAACTCTGAGGGCAGCCACCGCGTTTGAGACAGCACAGCGTGCACTGCCCTGCCATCCCCGCCCCCCATGCCTCAGGCTGATGCCTAGGCTACCCTGTGGTGAAGCTGCTTGAGTTCTTGAGATAAATCCATGTGCAGGGCTTTGGGAGCTGCTCTGGGTACGTGTCCTGGGATTTTGTAGTTAATATGTTACACCTACTTCCCCAACCTGCTCTGTAATGCCATAGTCTGTCTCTCAAGGACGGTAATCATATCATTCTCCGAGAAACATCGTCGCCCTTTCGACCTGGGGACTGAGAAGCATTTGGCAAACGAATGCAAAAAATGTAAGATGGTAGGTCAGAAAGGGTGAGGGAAATGCCCCAACTTACTCTGAGGTCTGAGTCGAACAACTGTTTACCTTCTGGTGCTTTTGCAGTTAGAGGAAAATGCTAATTGCAGTAGTTGCTGATGGGCTTATCTGAGCTTCCTCTAACATGTCCAAGAAGACTCTGGATAAATAGTGGTACAAAGAACTCTATATTTCAGAAACATGGTAAATAAATTTGGTCAAAAGGATGCTAAGTATTTCAGTGTGCACTTTCCACAGGGTTTGTATTCATCACTGAGTTTTCAATGTAAAGAACATTTACCTACTGTCTATGATTTGCTGTGTACTTGTGAATACAAATATGAGCAAGATGGCTTTTATTTCTGAAGATTACATGAGTACAGCATAAAGGAGCTACTAATTAGCAGTCTTGGAGCTGAACCAAGAAAATACTAGTGAACAAAGAACAAAAGTAAAACCCAAAATGATGGACGAAGCAGAATTAATTTTATCAGAGGTGAAGAATCCACCAAGGATGTGGTATTGAAGCTCTGAAGGATTAACAATGTTTTGGGTGGTTAAGAGGCTGAGGTCAAGCACATGGAGACAGACGGAGCCCCGTGAGCCGAGCACAGGGCTGCGAGGTAGCAGCCATTCTCTGGCAGTGGTTCCTCTGTTCTTACTAAACTCGGGAATCCCCTGCCAAGCTTGGAACGATTGCTCAGCACTCAACTTGCTTTCACTGATACTGACCTCTATTTCCTATGCTCATAAGTGCTTTGTCACCACTACCTTGGATAAGAGATATTGTTGGACTCACCTCTTACTCCCATATCAGCAAGAGCTAATTGCTTTCTCTTTGCCCTTTTGTATTCTATCGTTTGTGCTATAATTGTTTTCATTACAGACTATTAGGGTTAAATGATTCATCCAGTGGACATAAACTTTATATATATATATATATATATATATATATATATATATATATGTGTGTGTGTGTGTGTGTGTGTGTGTGTGTGTGTGTGTGTCTATAGGGTCTCACTACGTAGATTGGACTTGTAGTGATCGGCCTGTGTTCAGCCTCCCAAGAACTGGGATTGCAGGCTCACACCACCGTGCCCAGTCTCAATAGCCATCTCAGTGTGCTTTGGGGGCAGGGCTGGCACAGCATGCTGGGGATCAAACCTTGGCTGCTGCTTCTGCCCAACAGGCACTTTAATCTGCTGAGCTATTTGACTGGTCCTGGACATAAACTTTTTAAGCATCAGTTCTTTGCCCTCTACATCATTGGACTTCTTATGCCCAGGATAGGGAGCAGTAATGACAGAAACAGTGACAAGAGCAAGTAAACATCTGTGAGCTCATTCTGAATTGAAACCAGTAACTCCTGGCTCCAGGCTGGCAGCTGAGTGATTGGATGGGAAGTCCCAGAGTACATGCTGGTGAAGACTGGGAGCAAAAGGAGAAACTGCATTTGAATAATTGAATTTTAAGAAGCGTGCATATGCTTCTGCTGTAACCTGTACTCACCAGATAGCTCAGCCCAGATGCAAGTCAAAATGCATTATGTATTTAATGTGTCTCCTGGGGCTGCCATCTGAGATAATGGGAAGAGATGGCAGGGATTATAATCAAAGTGGAAACATCTGAAGACATTTAGCTGGTGGAGAAAGGTCAGGGCATATTGTTAGATATTTAGTCAACCTTGTGCTAGAGAAGAGTGGATGTGATTGAGGGGTGTGTGTGTGTGTGTGTGTGTGTGTGTGTGTGTGTGCATACATGTGTGAAAATTTAGACAGAGAAGAAACTAAAAGAATCAGGATATCTGGGGCAGATGTTTATTGGGATTGCAGGAGTTAAATGTCAATTCTGATTTTTCCTACTGATCTTGGAGACTTGAACTTGGAAGAATAAAAATATCTTGGATGGTAGGCTTCATTGTTTATCAGTGCCTCATGAAGTTAGAAAAAACGGAAATGAGATTTTGTGGAACTAGAAGGAAGGGAAGGGAAAATGTCTAACGCATCTTGTGCCAAAATGTTTTATCTTTTAAATACACTCCAACAGAAATACAAGGCATCTATTAATAACTATATTTTCACTAAGAGAAAAATAGATGATCATACAGTTTGGATAATATTCTTTGGGTCACTCTGGTTAGAAACAGGCAAAGACGGGATTCAAAACTAAGGCTTGACTAAGTTCAAAGCCTATGATTTTTATTACTATTCTCTCCTCTCTTTCTAGATTTTGAGATCTGAAAGAGGCAGGGAATTGTTTGTGAAAGATTCTCTGACATAGATTATTCTTGAGTACTCAAAGGGAAGGAAATACAGGTGACAGTGCAAGTTGGGCACATTGTCAGAGACGTGGCCACATGGCTTCGGTGTGTTCTGTTCACGTCCTTTGGCATCTCACCAATGGACCCTCTGTTCTTTGCTGATGAGTCTGTCCTGCCCTGGAAGAGCTTCCAGTAGGGTCTGGAAGACTCGCCACCATTTTTCAGACTCTGCAGAGAAAAGGCTAAGAGGAGAAGACAAAAGGGAGCCGAGGGTGCCCGGGACATGGAAGACTAATGATACTGTAATGACAATACATCACAAACTACTTTCATTTAACATGATGCTTCCTGTTTCACAGACACAGAAACCAGTGTTCAGATGCTAGCACCAGAAAATTTGTTTTAAAAGCAAGTTAATTCTTTTAGTCCTTCCTGAGAACTTTTAGCACTATGTGATCTCTCTGAACACTTCCGTTTTCCCCAAAACACATGATCCTTCTCAGCTTTTATAGAGCTTTTCTCTAATATAGTTCTCAAATCTGAGGAATTTGATAAGGCTCAAACATGATACCACTATGAGATATTCCCTTAGAAAACTAAATCTCTTCCACTACAAAGTAATATATTCTCATTATCAAAGTTTTTCTACACATACAAAATGAATAGGAGAAAAATGTCCAATTATTACAGAACCCCCCTGCCCCCATATCTAAGTATATCTTTGCTTTCATGTTACCCTATAAAGCTAATAAAGCAGAAGATTATAGAACTGAATTGTAGGAGTGAAGGACTTGTGTTTGCATGTGTGCATGTGTGTACAGATATGTGTGTCCATGCCTATAGCAGAGGGAGAGGCTAAGAAGCAGAGGTTGGAGGATAGGAGAAACCCATCCCAGCACCTTTGAAATCTGTGGTGTGGCTACTGAGAGCATCTCTGAGCCCAGGGCTGAGTACATTCCTGGACAAGGGAGGGCCCAGCACTCCAGGCACTTAGCATAGCTCCTACTCTTTGGGTATCACTCACACGCTGACCATATAATCAGCTAGTGACTGGATAATCATAATGTCTAGTTCTATTGTGTGCATTCAACAAACTGCTCAGAAAAGTAGAAGTAAGACAAAGGAAAAAAAAATGGAGGAAGAAGATAAGGAAGGAAAGACACAACTGAGAGGAATCAACTTCTTCCAGAGCTCTTCCTTAGCGTCTTGCCACTGGCCAGAAAGAGCAATTGCGAGATCAGGAGCTAAGAGGCTGCACCATTCAGGAGGAAGAAACGCGGCTCTGGAGTCATTGTCACTCTCCTAGGTATCAGAGCTGGCCAAGGAGCACCCTCTTGACCACCATCCTGGAAACATTCCTGATCTGCACCAAGGTTTCTGCTGACACTTCTGAGGCTTGTCACTGAAGCCATCTGCCTCCGTCAGGTCCTACTGGTCCCGTTTCTCATGCTCTCTCTATCTTCCCATCACACAGAGGAGTTCTGTTAAATAGACACCTTTGCAGTGAGGCACAGAGGTCCTGGTGGTTACAGAATTAATTGGATAAAGCTGCTGGTGGCTATCTGGGGCTCCAGACATTTTAAAGATCAAAATGGGGGGGCTATCAAACCACCTTTTGAAGCTGCTGCAGCAGCTTACATTGGAATGCTGCATGTCTTTCCCTCAGCCCCAGGCTCTGTTTGACCCAGCCTTTTATTCACTTATACTCCAGAACATTTCATATATATATATCCACTGTCCCAAGAAGTCAACTGCACCAATGTCCCCTGGGGTAGAAGAGGCTGTATGCATATTCCAGTACTCCTGCTTCCAGAAGGTAAGTATGGGAGGACAATGGATCCACAAGGCGCAAGGGTGGGAAGTGACTATTGTGGCCCTCTCAAATTCACTCCTGATCACATGGAGCCCTCTGGGTACAATGAGACCCTCTGTGTGCCCTCTTGATATATTGCAGCTCCCTGGCTAGAATGGGCACCTCTGGGAAAGATGAAGTCCTCTAGGAAAAATAGATTCTTATGGGTAGAATGGAGTCCTCTGGGGGGAGAGAGTCCCCTTGGGCAGAATGGAGTCTTCTAGACAAGCTGGATCTCTTTGCATAGCATGGCATTCTCTGAGTAGAATAGGCTTTCTGGGTAGAATGTAGTTGTCTGGGCAGAATGGAGTCCCCCGACTACCATGATCCCTCTGGGTAGAACGGAGTCCAGGGTAAAATGGCACCTTCTGGGTAGAATGGTATCTTCTGGATAGAATGGTGTCTTCTGGGTAGGATGGTGCCTTCTGGGTAGGATGGTGCCTTCTAGGTAGAATGGACTTATTTGGTGCCTTCTGAGAATAGAATGGGCCAGCCCTTTACCATTCTGCTGTTCTACCACAGGGCTTATTCTGCTCAGGGGATTTCACTGTACCTAGAGAGATCATTCTACCAGAAGACTCCATTGTACTTAGAAGATGCCTCTTACTCAAAGAGATATATTCAGCTAAGAAGGCTTAATTCTACCCAAAGACCTCTATTCTTACAGCAGATCTCTCTGCTTTTATTTAACAACCATTATGGCCATAATCTCCTGTGAGGACTTCAGGATAGACAATGGAAAACTTGAATGACTCCAGTAACTGCTTGATGTGATTTTGGGCAAGTTCTTAACCTTTCTGAGCATGAATTTCCTTACTTATGAATTAAAGAATGGTATCTCTACTCTCTTCGTAAGAATTAGGTTAGTAACATATGCTCAGAGCCTAGTTTTAGCTGTCTACATTGGGTTGGCGTGTGGATCAGAAGAAGTTGTAGCCATCCCTACCATGCCTATGGTATCATTACATCTTTTTGTATTTTGATCTCCCATCTAGTTGAGCTTTTTTTTTTTTTTTTTTTTTTGTCTTTTTGAGACAGGATCTCACTATGCAGTTCAGACTGACCTTGAGCTCACTTTTGTAGCCCAGGCTGGTCTCGAACTCACACTGATCCTCCTGCCTCAGCCTCCCAAGTGCTGGGATTACAGGCGTGCGTCACCACGCCCGGCTAGTTGAGCTTTGACATCTTGCTGAGCTTTGTTTATGGGAATCTATGGATTTCCAGGCATGAGGAAAAACAGGCACATAGTTTCAGATCTGAAGGCCAGGAGCGCCCTCCTAATCCATGAGACAGACACAATCCTAACAAGGCACAAGGTGACCTGAGAGACCTAGAATTACCCTTATAAGGACTTTCTCTCTCACTGGAAATATGATCGCTGTTATAGAAAACTTCCCCAGGGGGATTGACCCTCCAGCCCCACATTATCAGGGCAGGGCCAAGTTGGTTCTGGTCAGTCCACGCACTAGCCAGCCTGTGTGCCCTCCAAGGAGCTTCTCCCTGGACCCAGGTGGTATGTCACAGTGACAGTCTCTGAGTTAAATGCTCACATCTTCTCGTGCATGCTGTGTGTTACAAATGCCAGAAAATCAGCACAGGATGAAGCAAAAGACATTTGTAGGTGTGCTCTGGCATCAAGCCTACTGCTTCCCCTGCTGGGATGGGAATGAGATCAGAGCAGACAGAGTGAAATCTATCTGAATGGTATCTTAGACACAGCTCGCTGCTTGTCCACATCCTTAACCTCAAAATTCAGCACACAGATGTATGCAGAGTATGGAGAATTCCCCAGGAACCAGCCCTAGGTGAAAGTAGAAATTACCAGCCCCGCAGGAGTTCTTGAATTTTTGCTGCCCATCTGATGCTGTGCTAGTTACCGTGAGTCATGCTCTTGTGTCTGCCCTGTGCCCTATGGTGGCAGTGAGGTGAGGGCAGGGTATAAAACCAGGGCTAAATGAGAGACTAAGGTTCTCTAGCTTCTGGGACTTTTCACAGTGGTGGAACATGCAGCTGGAAAAGCCTATGAAATGGTAAGAGGGTAACACACAGACCAGTGGGGTGGACAGGCTTCCCGGCAGATGGGATGCTCCCTGTGCTATCAGAGGGCTTCTCACCAGAACGACTGGCCTGTACATAGAAGACAGTACCAAGAGCCTCTTGAGGAAAGTGTGGACAGAATTAAGGGGGATGGGAGAATCCCTGGTTGAGGCCAGAATCGGGCTGACCTGTAATGCCAGGCAGGAGTGCTGGGCTAAAGGCGCTGAATCTGGGATGGTGCAGTTTGGACCTGACATATTAGACAAGGGTGAAGTCAGCCAGGTTATTCAGTAGATATTATGGGCTCCCTCAGTGCTGGGAATACGGCTGGCTGTCTACTGGGATAAAAGGGATTAGAAATGCAGTGGACTGGTCCCTCTGTGTCAGGATGGAGGGGATCTTATCTAGATCCATGGTATGGACCAACAGATGCCTCTGACAGGGACGACAGGAACCTCGCTGGTGGCTGAGAATGAAGAAGGGAAACTAAGAAATGCTCCTTCCACAGGACAGATCCGCAGATCCTAACACAGTACTGATGCACGACCTGTGACTTCCCACAGGAACAAAGGTGTGAAATGTATCTTTGTTTTTGCTCTGAGCTGCCAAGCAACCCCCACACACACCTCAGAAAAACCTCCCCAAGGGAAAATTACAGGCCCAGGCCCCTGCGCCTGCTGTTTTGTGCTCACCACTCCACATACAACACTATCTCTGCACATGAGGCCTGGGAGGGAGCCCAGGGCCTTGCTGGCAGGTTCCGGCTTCGAAGTGTCTACTGGAACCTCCAAATCAGTTTGGAGGTTTAGCATCTCTTGGCCTGGGGGAAATGGTGCAGGATCATGGGTTTTGCATGTCTAGAAAGCAGAAGGAAAGAGAATGGAGAGAAGCCGAGGTGGAGCACCCAGTTTGTGCAAAGCATAGGCAACTCGGGGCCCGGCAGGATGGCTCAGTGGTCTAAAGCGCCTGCTTGGGAAAGCTTGGGCGGCTTCAGGGACTGCGGTTCGATCCCCGGCACCACATGCTGCGCCAGCCCTGCCCTCGGGGTGGGCTGAGCCGGCCATAAAAATGAGTGAATAAACAAAGCATAGGCAACTCTAGGTGGCTCGTGAGCTCCGACTCTGGGTGCTAAAGGCTCTCAGGACATTTTAGTTAAGCCAAAATCCCTCCTGCTTTCATCTTACTTGTATCCTTAGCATTTGGTGGTGGCCCTGTAAATGGACATATGGCCTAATGAAGGAAGAAGTGAAGAGGGGCAGCTGAGGGCTGGAGGACTCAGAGACACCTCCTGAGAGCAAGGGCTGTGACCAGGGCCCAGCAAGAGACGGGCACCTGAGATGAAGATGTTCCGGTGCAGTAGGGCCCCAGAGCACAGAGGTGAGGGTAAATTTGGCCCCTGGAGGGGACAGGAAGAGCTGTGTGATGAATCCTGACTGCTCATCTAGGACTTCAGATATTCAGCAAATGTGGTACAAGTCTTATTTGATCTCCCTCGCAAGGTCCTGTCTCCCCAGAGTGGTGGCAAAGAGATTAATGTTTAATCTACCATGGCTTAAGGTTTAGTTCAGCATTCCCTGAAGATAACGCTCAGAATTTGGGGATAATCGTGTTTCCCACTCTTGCTCTCTTTTGAGCTGATGCCAGAGGCACGGGGCTGAGGAGTGGTGGACCTCAGGCCTTCTGGCTGCAGGGAGTGCCACTGGCCCCGGGTGACACGGCCAGTGGCCAGTGTTCCTCTCCAGCTTTGGTCACTGCTCTCCCTAGCTCACTGTCTCCTCCTGCCCCTAGCAGGTCTGGTCCCCAGGTCTCTGCATGCCTCTTCCAACCCAGGCGGGTTGGTAGTCAGCCCAGCAGCCTTCTCTGTCTCCTGGGAGGCTGAGATTGGGTGCTGTGATAAATTCTGGGTCCCATGGATGTCACTAAAATGCAAGGAGATGCAAAGTGAACTTGCACAGGTGTGGCTGTCACCAGGTGTGGGCTGGCAATCCTCTCACACGTGGTAAGAGCAGGTGCACAAGCTCAGGCTCGGGCTCCTCTGTCCAAGCCTAGCTCCCCTTCCCTAGCTCCTCCTCTCGCCTTCTTCCTCTCATTTCTCTTCTGCCAGCTCCCTGCCTTCCCATCAGAGCTCAGTGGTGATGGTTAATGTGCTGCCACCCTCGCCCGTGGGAGGGCTCAATGAACAGAACATCAAGCTCACTTGTCTGGATGTAAATTCTTGTTTCTAACTAGTGGCTGACTCTTTTTTTTTCTTGTTTCAGAACCTTTGTTTGTTTGTTTATTTATTTTTATGGCCGGTTCAGCCTGCCCTGAGGGCAGGGCTGGTGCAGCATGTGGTGCCGGGCATAGAACCGCAGTCCCTGAAGCCACCCAAACTTTCCCAAGCAGGCGCTTTAGACCACTGAGCCATCGTGCCGGGCCCCTATGGCTGACTCTTAATACAAATGATTTCCATGGGGTCCTGGAAGATCTTTTTTTTTTTTTTTTTTTTTAGAAAGCAAAAAGAAAAGAGCATTAAATCCTATCACAGGTGTTTTATTAGTTCCAGTCTTCAGAAGCTCCTTGTGCCAGTGTGCTGGTGCTAGAGCCGAGCTATGCAGAAGCCAGGAGGGGTGCTCCACGCCCCACAGTGAGACAGCCAGCAAGCTGAGGTGCAGGTTTGAGCTTCCAGACCTCCTCTTCCTGCTGCTCCATCACCATGCCAGGGACTGAGACGAGGTAGGAGAGCAGTGGGGGCAGGCAGCAGAGCAAGTGAATCCGAGGTGGCACTTGCGAGGAGGCAGCAGGCCAGGGGCAGGGTTATAGGAGAGCTTCTACCCATGGCTCCAGGGTTTGCTGGAGACACCAGCTGGGGCAGCTGCCCTCTGGAGCCCTAAGTAGATAGGACAAACATGCTCCTCCCTCTGAGTCCACTGCTGAGGAACCTCCTAGGAAGCCAGCAGGAGGTCTGCAGCCATGCCCTCAGCCTCTTCCTTGGTCAGGGAAGGTGTGTGTGTGTGTGTGTGTCTGTGTGTGTGTGTGTGTGTGTGTGTGTGTGTGCATACACGTGAGCAAGCAAGCGTGTGTGTGCTGGAGGGTGCAGGTACATCGGTGTGGCCTGTGTGCCACTGCTTGAGGTGTCCAGGGGTGACCAATTCTGCCCAGGTGCTGCTCCCTGCACCTGTGTGCCATGGAGACACAGGCACTATATAAATGCTAAGCAGATGAGCCTGCGCCTGTCCCTGAGATAAATAGACGTCTGCTCCTTCTGTCACTCTGAGGCCATTTGTGAACACAGGCACATCTCCCAGAAGGGAAAAATGCTGGTGTTGTTTTTCCATTTATTCTGGCGATTTATTTTCAATCTTGGTAGTAGAATATTGTGTTTTCTATTTTTATTGTTGTTTTATTTCTTTTTGGTGTTATTGATTTCTTTTTTGTTTTCCAGAAGGACTTTATGGTTCATTATTTTAATTTCCTGAATTCATATTCAGAAAATGGGATGCTTTTCTTTCTATTGCTCTTCCAAAATAACAACAATAACCTTCATTTGTCTAACAGTTTTGTGTGAATTATCTCATAAAGCTTCATTAGGCCTGGACCACAATGAAATGGATCTCAAATCTGTGCTGCTCCAGTCACCCACTCACTGTGTGACCTTCGGCACCCAGCTCGGCCTCTCTGTGTCTTCTCTGTCTCATTTATACAACGGGCGTCAGAACAGCGCTGTTCTTTCCAGCATGAAGACTGCCACAGAGTGAATAGGATAATTTATATGAAAACTTGAGGTCGGTATTGATTTTTAGATGAGATATTTGAAGCACAGGAAAGCTAAGTGGGCTGCTCCAGTGCCGTAGATTATAGGCAGCGGGGGCCATATATAAAGCTGGGAGTCCTGACAACAGGTGATCTGTCGGAGACCCCCAGCTCTGAGGGATGTCTGAGCCGTGGGCCAGTGACAGGACAGCCATTATGGCAAAATACAGAGACATGATCTGTGGACACTAACCAGCCAGTCTTCTTTGGGCACCACTGTGCAAACTCACGCGACCCAGCAGCCCCACACAGCCACCACTGTCATGGCCACTTTATGGAGACTCAGTGCTTCAAAGGCCAAGATCACACGGCCACATGGACTGACAGCAGGATCCAGGCCACTAGCCAGCACCCGTCCTGCCTTTCTAAGAGGGAGGCTGCGTAAGAACTACACAGACTTCCTCCACAGCAACCACTGAAAAACAGAAGCCATGGCCCTCCACTATCCCATGGCCGTGGGCCTCAACAAGGGCCACAGGGTGATTAAGAATGTAAGCAAACCCAGGCACAGCCGCCACTGCGGACGCCTCACCAAACACACCAAGTTCGTGCGGGACATGATCCAGGAGGTATGTTGCTTCACCCCCTACGAGCGGCAGGCCATGGAGCTGCTCAAGGTCTCCAAGGACAAACGCATCCTCAAGTTCATCAAGAAAGGGTGGGGACGCACATCCGCGCTAAGAGGAAGTGTGAGGAGCTGAGCAATGTGATGGCCGCCATGAGGAAGGCAGCTGCTAAGAAAGACTGAGCCCCTCTAGAATAAAGCTTTGCAGGAAAAAAAAAAAAAAAAAAAAAAAAAAAAAAAAAAAAAAAAAAAAAAAAAAAAAAAAAAAAAAAAAAAAAAAAAAAAAAAAAAAAAACTGCGCAGAGTGGGTTGGGCCTCTACTCAGAGCTATTTTGGGGCAGGTTGGAACCCAACTGGGAGTGATCTGGGTGCTGGCCTCCAGGGAGCACGTTTGGAGAACACAATTTTAGACAACCCACAGGGCATCCCAGCAGCTGGTTCCTCTGCCTGCTGCCTCAACTGCCTTTGAGCAAGAAAGACCTGGGTGTGGGCCCTGGAGGCCCCAAAGGTTCATCCCGGGTCTCCACAGTGGTGGCATATTCCGGGAGATCTAGGCGTCCTCCTGGCCCCGGAGTGTTGGGCTGCGAAGAGAGAGAGCCCGAGCTCCCTGCAAACCAGCAAATGAGCAGCACCGCACAGAGGATGCGCCCAGCCCCTGGGCCTCCCAGACAGCCTTTCCTTCAGCTGTTGTTGTTTTCTTCGCTGCCGCCTTCTCATCGCCTTGTACTGACAATAGTCGTAAATAACCACAGTGCTGTAGAGAAATCATTTTAACAGCAGAGAGTCAAATAAATACATTAGACCTGACAGCTTAACTACGCGGAGTCCATTTGTATGTGGTGGCCACTGCTCCGCGCCGGGCGTGAGTGCGACGGCCACGAGGGGGCGCGCGAGGCCCGCGTTGCGCGAGTCGGCGCTGTGCCTTCCGCGATCCCCACGCTCAGCTTCAGGGTGCTCGAGGGCGCCCGCCCGCCTGCGTGTCCCGCCCTGCAACGGGCAGATCTCGGTTTTAACTCTGATCTGGACTTAGTCCTCTGTACTAAGGCCTGAATTTCCCATGTCAGCCCTGGGCCTGCTTCAGGGACAGATGTCCGCTCAAGCCGCCCCACCTCACCCCACCCCCACTCCTCGCGCTTGGGCCCCCTTCCCGGGCCCTCGGAGCCGCTCTTCTTTTCACGCTGATGCTTAGCAACTGCAGCGGGCTCTTCTGACTTGGTCTGCGGTGGTGGTGCTAAGCCTGGGTCCCCGCTTCCCAGGAGTGTTTGTCTGGCTCTTCCCCTGCCAGGCCGGAACTCTCCACGACGTCCGATTCTGGCAGAGGAGCGGTCGCGAGTCTCTCTCGCCAGGGCTTGCAGCCTGGCACCAGCACAGCTTCCTAGAGGAAGACTGAATCGGAGGAGCTGGGAGGGCTCTCACCTCCAGGCTGGAGAGAGCTCACCTCCGAAGCACAAAACTGCTGCAGTCTCCTCCCAGAGTCCTTGAAGAGACTGGACCCTTAGCAGACAGCAAACATGACCAAGGGCTCCGATTCTCACCAGTAGGTTCGCTTGTCCTTTATAAACTTCCCAGACTCATATTAGCACAATCTGGGTCTTACTCCCTGGTAAAACTCTAGGCCTTCTCCGGATGGTGGTTACAGGGGGCCCTGTTGTCAGTTGCTTGATTAAAATCCATGCGCGTCAAGCATGTTTCGCAGCTGCTTTGAATCTGTGGTTCTGGGGTGACCATTTCCTGTTCTCTAAAGGGAATTTACATGGCAGCAGATCAGAAAAAAGGGAAATGTCTTTGGACAATATAGTTACTACAAGCTGTGATCAATTCAAACGTAACTGGGGTCTTTTGGGGCAGATTTGGTCCACTCATGTGACTGGCTCTTCAGGGGACTTCTTTTTCCCTTGCTTTGAGGGGGACCTCAGAGCCACCTCACCCTGGTTGGCGTTTATGGGTCTGCAGCCTTCGACCTCCTATCTGTGAGCTGCAGCAGGGGGGTCACACTGAAGAGCACTCACCGCCGCGTGCAGGGGGATCACATGGGCTAAGGAGGTGGCGTCTAGCCTAGGCTGTTCTGAGCAGTGCAATGTCCCCTGGCCACAGCAGATTGCTCCACCGTGGCTGCCTGCTGCTTGGTGTCAGTCTGAGTTTGCCCCTGAATGTCTGGCATTGAAACTGGTGAGAAGTCTGTCTTCCCTTGAGTTCCAGAACCATAAGATCCCAAGTGGAGATGTTCTTGGCAGCTGTGTTTGTGATCTTGCAGAGGGGATGCCATAAATGGGCTTATCTTGTGGGGAGGGAGCATGCAAGAGGCGAGGCATCTATAATTAGTACATTAGGGACCCTGCAAGTCTCTGCTTCTGGGTGTTCTTGAAGCTTCACTGTTCTTGAGCTCCCTGAGATATATTAGTACTTCTATAGTTTCCCTTGAGTCCCCCCGACACTAAAATCCAGGCTCCAGGAATGCTATTGTAACATGCAAAGGACCAAGCTAATCTCAGCACAAGAAGCAACTACCAGTAAGACCCTAATCACCCTCCCAACTGCAACTCCAGCTTCAGCAGAAGTTGCCACTGCCAGAAACAGGAGAGGTTTCCCCTTGGTGGTGTATGCATCCTGCAGGATTCCTTTATCTCCTTCACCTTCTCACAAGATGTCTCCTTTCCTCCAATGCTGCCTTAGTAGTCAGGATACAGGGAAGTTACTGATTCCCATAGGCCATGGGCTTCCTGGCTACCGTGGTATAAGGCACCTCCCTTCTGCCATGCTGTTCCACCACATGATTTCTGACTTGGAGGCAGCTGATCACAGACTGCACCCTTTGAAACTATGAGTCAAAATAAAATCTCCTCCTCTAAGTTTTACATGTCAGATATTTTGATGGAAAAGTTGACTGATACAAATTCTTTGTGCAACATATAGTGAAACACGTGCACACATACACACACACACACACAAACACATGCACACTTGGCTGCTTTCTGCTTACTGCTTCAGTTCCCTCCTGTTTTTGTTTTGTCTTCTTGAGACAAGGCCTTGCTTTGCAGTTCAGGCTGGCCTTGAGCACACTTTGTAGCCCAGGATGGTCTTGAACTCACAACAACCCTCCTGCCTCAGCCTTCTGAGTGCCATGATGACAGGTGGGAGCCACCATGCCCGGCTATCCTCCTCCTGTGGCCTGGCCCTGGCTCATACCTCAATATCTTCCAAACTGCTCAAATTATTATACTTAAACCCTCCTGCCAGCTCTTACTGCCAGGGGTGGAAAATAAAATAAAAAAAGGATAAAGGAGGGAGAGGTGAGAGGAAAAAATAATGTGCCATTTCAACATTTTGTTCTTTGCCTTCGAAAGTTCCGGAGGCAGCAACCATACAATTTGTAGGTTTTGTATCATGTCTGCTTCCTTGTGGGAGCTTCACGGATTGATGATGATAACACAGCACGTTTCTTCTAAGTCCTTAGACATTCAGTCTTTATTGCTTTATAAAGTCTGCTCGGGGCACAGGTGAAATGAAACCAGCGAGATTCTAGTCATCCACTTGGCAAATTCCATCGCAGCTCTGTACCTGCTATACCACTTGCAGTCTGAGGTAACAAGTCATGTTGCTCAAGGGCTCTGAGGCCAGCACCGGGAGGTCCAGAACAAAGGGCTGGCAGGAGCTGAAACACTGTCATCTCAGGGGCTGCTGCAGAGGAAGGAATTTCCCTATGGATGATTCTAGGAAAGCAGGCAGGGCTTTCTGAAACTGTACAATGTAATTAAGATATTTTGAAAAGTAGGCAAAACACATTTTCCTTTGGGCCCCTAAGAGAATGTATATAATACATAAATAGCAAGGTTACACAGAATTCACCTACTGCATTTAATTATTGGAGAAAAATGATTTCCCCCACAGCTGAATAGCTGCACTAATAGGAATATTACACTGATGGACAAACTCATTCTCTTTAGCCTTTATGTTCTCAGCTTTTATGTTGATTTTGTGAAATACAAATGCCTGTTGTTCATCTAGAGAACAGTGAATTCTACAGCCTATCATTACCTGTCTATTCCAGGGCAGGCTCTGAACTTCAGGCCAGGGGAGAAACCTTCAATTGCTAACAAAGGTAATCAGACTTTTCCAGACTGAGTTAGAAACCTATAAGACAGACAAAGATAATCTCCAACAAGTGGATTTTCAGTTCTTTCACCCGCCTTCAATCCTCCTACAGTAACACCCCAGCACACATGTTCCCATATACACTCCATTTGTTCTCTTCTTAAATGAAGTAATTTATTCCTCAAGTGCAAGGGTGACTTAACTCATGCTGGGTGTATGCAAATGACAAGATGTGGCTGGTTGCTTTTTGTGAGGCAACAACAGGCTGGACTCCTGCATTGTGAACCAAACATGGAAATACTGTGCCCACAGTGGCCAGCCCAGTCGCTTTGGCTTTTCAGCTGCGGGCTCCCCATAGTGGAGCAGCTTTGGGTCCCAGAGATGCTGAGTTAAAGCAATGACTATCACTTGTTGAGTACCTTAAAATACTGCTTTGGCCTCTAAGATAGTGTGGAGCAACTGTTTTCATATAGAGTGGATGCAAATGGATCAGCGGGACATCATGTATGCATTGTTCATCATGATAATGAGGTTGCATTATGGCTGGGCTTAGTGTGTGTGTACATTCACTTGTCAAATAAGATCCTGCATTCAAAAGAGCTTTGCCCACCCTACAGTGCTTTGTAAACTACAAAACGCAGCAGACACACAGGTTTGCCATTATCAGGGCTGCGATTATGAATCCCTGAAGGGCAGAAACTGCAGCAGGCAGACCTGGAGTGCCCACAGATGGAGCAAGCTGGGTTTGAAATCAGAAATGAGCGTGAGATTTACTGATTTTATTATCGGGAAGAAATGCTTGGAGGCAGAGGGGAATCATTTATGACTGCAGTTAATATTTTACTTGGAAAAGGCGTGTCGTGTGGCCTGCCATCTAGTGGCAGGATAGTATACTTGCGATTCCCTCCAGCCCCGGGAAAAGACTTTGAGATTGTGCCTGGTAGGGAACTCGGAGCTGTCAGGGGCATGGCTGGCGCAGCTGTCATCCTTGCCTCCTAGCCCAAAGGCCTGACCTGAGTCAGGCGCTGTCCAGGCTGTAGCCCGCACCTCCCCCGAGTGAATCACGAGAGTCCTGTGGGTGGGCGATGTTAAGTAAGAATAACAGCAGAAACTGCCGTGATGCATAAGGTAATATTATGAAGTACAAACAGCTCTAATGGCAGTGCCAGCCTGCTTTCCCCTACTCTGCCCTTTTTTGAGCTTTGATTAGTAAATACACAAAGGGCTGGAGAGGGAAAAAGAGGTGCCCAGGAGGTTGAGAGCAAAATGCAAAACCCTCCCCTCTAACACTTCCTTCTAGAGAGGGCAGAATTTTTTCTCTGCTTTTGGGGACACTGGCAGCTCCTATGACAGACGGCCACCTTCAGGGACCTCTCTGTCCAAGCCAATGTCTGCTGCAGGCTCCTTGTCCTGCTGGCTACTGAGGGCCAGGCACTGCCTTGGGCCTCCACAGTCTGTGTGAGCTTCTCAGGAAGCCTGTATGGTCACTTTTGAATCAGTAGGAAATGAATATCTGGTCTTTGTTCCTGTATCTTGGTACAGAGCTCCTAAAACTTGTGATTTGCAGAACTGAAGGGTGCTACTCAGTCTTTTGTGATTCATACCCACCTCTTATGGGGGTGGCTGGCATGAGGCTAAGGGGGTGGTGGAGGTCACTACCTTGGATGGGCCTGGTGGCCAGAAGACCCAGCACAGCACTACTTCAAGGGTGGAACTGCCAGGCTCATTCCTGTAGGGTGAGTGCAGTCCCCCAGCTAGTGATTCTGTCAGTGGTCCTTACCACTTTGCAGAGCCTTCAGGAAGACTGAAGGTACTGTGTTCAGGGGCTCTCGCTCAGGCCCTTGTATGCTGGGGGTGCAGTCTGATCCCACCAAGGCAGAAACCCACAGGTCGAATTCACCCACTGTGTTCGCTCATTTGTATGCTTAATGATAGCTTTGCATTTTATTTTATCCCTTTTGGGGATAGAATCTCCCTTTATAGTCAGTCACGTTGGCCTGCAACTCACTGGGCTTGAGTTCAGGATCCTCTTGCTCAGCCTCTGGGGGGACTAGGGTTACCTGTGTGCCAGCCAGTGTATTTCATTGGGCATCGGGAGACATTCTTGTAACTTGGCAAATCTGAGGAGGACGTTGCGGGACAGACTCCCTTCTGTGTCTGGTGGACGAAAGCCAGGTAGCACCCCTGGGCTTGCTGTTGGCACCTCATGTGGGGGCTGTGAGGAAACAAACCCTGATTAGCAATGTCTACTCACTCCTGGTGGTGTCCATGGTCCATGGTTAAACAGCTCCCATGTGGGTGTCAGGAGAGTAGAGACCCAGGCAAGAAGGAAGCCTCAAGTTCATCGTTGGAAGGGCTGCAAGTAAAAGCAGCTCACCAGTGAAAGCCAAAAAGAGCAAAAAGATGCCAGGGAGGTGGCTCCTTGGTCTAAGTGCCTGCCTGGCAAGTGCAATGGCCCAGGTACCATTCCTGACACCATATGCCACACCAGTCCTGTGCTGAACCAGCCACTGGAACCAGGTATGGTGGAGCATGCCGATAATCCCAGCACTGGCGAGGCAGGGACAGGAGGACCTGCAGCAGTCTGAGCTGTGTAGCATGACCCTATACCAAATAAATAAATAAAAGATTAGAAAATAAAAAGTATCATGCCAAAGGAAAAGAAAAAGAAAAAAACAAAACAAAACAAAACAAAACAAAAACAAACAAACAAAAAAAAAAAGTGGATGCAGCATCTGCTTAAATATTTAAACCTTCATTTAGCATTAAATAATCTAAGTGGTGGATTAAGTGGTTAGAAGTCACCAACAAGCACTAGCACCTGAGCATACTTCGGTGCTCTGGGCCCTCCCCACGCACCACCTCAGGTAAGTGTAAGGGCGACTCCTCGGTTGCTTCGGGCAGCTCCTCAGCCCATTTTATAGACTGAGAAACAGAGAATGGAGAGGCTAAAAGGCTGGGACACAAGATCCACACCTAGGGTGTGCACATGGGGACTCCTGACCACCGACAGCAGAACTTCACAGCTGCTTCTTGCAGGACTGAAGTTGTTCCGTGGGGCTGACTACTCCCAGATCCTAGCCCTTTCTCATTGATTCTATCAACATTGTTTAAAAAACTGAACCAATCCAAACTCAATCTTTTTTTTTTTTTTTTTCAGGACTGGGGTTCAAACTCATGACCTTGCACTTGGCAAGCAGGCACTTGTGCCATGGAGCTATCTCCCCAGCCCCCCAAAATCAATTCAACCTAAACCAAGAAAAAAAAAAAAAAAGGTATGAGACCCCCTGTGCACACCACTGTGCACTGAAGTTTACGATGGAGGCCTCATCTGTCTCTGAAGCCCAGCCCTGTGGAGTATCTGCCCCAGGACTTCTCCTTGCCTCCTGGAAGGAGAGGGGGGAAGGGAGGAGAGGAGAGCTCCTCCTCTCTGGAGGCCTAGAGGAGGAGCCGCATAATCACTACTTCTTCCTAGGACCTGGTGATCAGAAGCTACCAGATCCCCTTTTATTAAGAGGGCACAGAACATGCACATCCATTTTTTTTTTTCATTTTCAAAATTAAAGCATCAAGGGGTGATGCACACAGAGCCAGCTCCTGCTTGTGTGTGTGTGTGTGTGTGTGTGTGTGGCATGTCTGTCTGTCTCCACTCCCCCCAACCCAAATACACACGATAACCGTTTAGGCCAAAGTGGAGCAGAACCTTAAGAGATCAGCTTCTGTGCAGCCCTTCCTACCAGATGGCAGGGGTGAGCAGCCTAGGAGGTGGCTTCCGGTCCTCTGGGCTCCTGGCCCTAGGAACTCTAGGGAAGGTAGGCGGGAGACAGGGACACCAACAAGGAGGGTGGCCACTGGACCGCAGCAAGGGGTGGCTGAAGGGCCACTCCTCCCGCAGCGTGTGGTCCCCCACCGCGGCTGTTGGAGGGGCAGCAGTGACTGGCACCTTTGGCTCTGTGCTTCTGGTGTGAACTCACCATTACTGGGGGAGCTGGGGTCTGTATGTAGCCCGGCTTTGCTTTCCATGAAAGTGAAAACGTTTATCTGACCAAATGAAGCCACTCCAGACTCTTCTCAAAGCAAATGTCCTTTAGCTATTTTGTGTCTGATGTTTGTCTTCCTGTGCATTCTCTCTTATCTGGGGACTTTGTGGATTTTCTAAAAAATCAATACAAGAGCCTGAAAGGAAGTTAACACGAGCTAGCCATATAAGTTATATTAAATAGGGAGAAGGGAGGGAGAGCGTGGGCTAGCGAGAGAGAAGACTCTGTTACCAGTGAAAATTGGAATACCTAACCTTGGGGTCTGTGTTAAGAGGACATTAAAAAATAAAGGCAAGTTCTCAAGGATGTCCCAGGTTTTTGGCTAAGCCACATGGCAGAAGGTCCAAAGCATGGGCTCATAAAAGATTTGCACTATTTTAAAATCTTAACCACGGTCCTCAATTACTAATGCTGGGTTATTTTTATACCCAGAATCTTATTTTTCTCTTTGGTAAACTGAGGCAAGAAATACCTTTCATGCTGGCAGTATAGCTAAGTGGTAGAGCACTTGCCTCTCAGGCACAAGGCTTTGGGTTTGATCCCCAGTGGCACAAAGACAAAGTAAACAGACAAGCAGGAATTATCTCACTTGCTCATGAGAGTAAGGTGCAGCTACCTGAGCTGAGCCAGCGCATCCAACACGGCAAGCTCCAACAGGTGACACGGCAAAATGCTTGTAAGTGTTGGCACAGTCTGACTTCATGGAAGTAAAAGCTTGTGCATGTAATAAAGTATTACGGATAAGCACAATAAGGTGGGAGGTTCTTCTCCAATGATTTCACAAGGCCCATTTATATATAATCTCCTACAATTTAATAATAAAGTCATAATTTATCTGAAGTAGCTTGGCTCAGTACACAATGTATAGAAAGTATGGACACGTAATCTCACACATATGTACACACACACATATACAGAAAAAAGTACATTAAAAAGAAAGAAATACAAATGGCTATCTTGAACACAGAAAAAAATCAGTTTTCTTTATAATAAGATAAATCCAAGTTAAAACTAAACTGATATTTCTCTCAAGTACTGTGGAAAATTTGAGAATACACTGAATTGCTAGGACACAGTAATTATCTTCCTTACATGGTATTGGCAGACAAAAATACATCAGAATTAGAAATAAATGTATTCTGTTTCCCTGAAAATAAGACCTAACCAGAATGTAAGAATGTAAGTCTTAGTGTGATTTTTTTTTTTGGTCAGGATGCTTGTAGTATAAGTGCTGCCCCCCAAAATAAACCTCAGTGAAGATCCTCAGCCTTGTAGATATGCTCAATAGGGCTACTGCAGCACATGACAAGAGCATTGAATTATAAAATAATAATATAATTTATATAAAATATAAATAGTATTAACATTGACACATAAATGATAATGTAAATTATAATCACGTGTCTGTAAATATCCCAAGGGACACCTTTGGAGGAGAGGTAGATGCCTAAGTGAGCAGATATGAACTTGAGGCTTACTGCCATGTAACCAATTAGAGGACAGATGCCACACCTGCGACGCACCCATTTAAGGAGAGCTTTGGTGCTGGTCATAGAGACTATCCAACAGGACATGGAATTGTAAAACATTCAAGCCTGAGGTCAGGGTTTGGGGAGTTAAGGTGACATTCCAGAAGATGATGATGTGACTATTTGAATAAAGGTAGATTTCTGCACAAGAATAAATGTGAATTTTTCTTGGTATGCCGTCTGGCCCCACCCCCGAGGTGTGCTGAGATGGTGACTGAGACCAGGTGTGGTGGCATGTGCCTGTAATCCCAGCGCTTGGGAGGCTGAAGACAGGAGGATCACTACGAGTTTGATCTATGTAGTGAGATCCTATAGACCCTGTACTAAATATGTAAAAGTACATACATATATACACAAAGTGGATTGCTGCTCATACAATATGATTCACTTGAAAATAAGCCAATTTGTGTCTTTTGGAGCAAAAATTAATGTAAGACTGCAGGTCTACTTCTAGAAATTTACTCTATAGCTATATACACACTAATGATGCATTTATGTAGGAACATCTTCTATAACAAAGATTGGAAATAATCAGGAAGTGCTTTAGTGGGTGACCCCCTTAAACAAATTGTGATGCATCTGTGTTATGTCACATGATGTCTATGTAAATAAATGATCAGAATTCATTGTTATTTATTTTTGTTTTTAGAACTATCTCTAAGACAGATTAAATAAAAACATCAAGGTATGCTTATATACATGAATACATAATACACTCAGAAAAATTCCAGAAATTTTCCAGAACAAAACTTGACTTCATCACTTTTGAATCCATAAAACTGAAATGATGTTGACAACCCACCGTTGTGAGCTCCACGTGCTCCCACACCCTACTCTCTCCAGCACACACATGGCTAGAGGAGCTTGGCGCACCTTGTCTGTGGGCTGTGCAGCTGGGCCTGTGATGTCAAGACCACTGGCCATCTCTAAGGAGAAGTGTGGGATGGTTGGCAAAAGGGTTGGAAAAAGATGGTTTTATCATATGCATACTTTTTGGATTTTCCAATATCAAATACATATTTCATTTTATTTTTCCTTTCTTTTTTTTTGTGGGACTAGGGTTTGAACTCACAACCTTGCACTTGCCAGGCAGGCACTTGTGCCATGGAGTTATCTCCCCAGCCCTTTATTTTTTTCTTTCTGAAAGAGTTTTCATGAATGTTCTGGCACTATGTGGTTATTCTTTTGAGAGAAGGATGAATGGAACACTAACTCATGCCAGACATCATTCCCATGTGGGTGATGGGCCATGGTATTTAAGAAGTGTTGAGCCAGGCGTGGTGGCACACGCCTGTAATCCCAGCACTTGGGAGGCTGAGGCAGGAGGATCAGTGCGAGTTCGAGACCAGCCTGGGCTACAAAAGTAAGCTCAAGGCCAGCCTGATGAGACCCTGCATAATGAGACCTGTCTCAAAAAAAAAAAAAAAAAAAAAAAAGTGCATGCCCTTGCACCTATCAGACCCTATTCACAGTGTTCTGCATGCATTAGAGCAACTTTGCCACAGCCTTACGAGCACACACCGCCATTGTCATTCTTCCCACACAGAGACAGAGGCTGCCCTACCAAAACCAACAGATAGCAAGTAGATGAGCTTGGCTTTGAAGTAAGAGGATCTGTCTCTAGAGCCTGTGCTCCTCCTAGCTAGCACCGTGGAGGATATGCAATTTATACACCTAGTGACAAATGAGAATCTAAAGTCCCTAGTTTAAAAAAGGCAAGTGTCAGGTCTCCCTGAATAACGGGATCTGTAGGATTCCAGAGAGCACACACAGAGGAGCAGCCTGGTCAGCACTTCACTGTCCTTCAAGGTGCAGGTGGCCTTGCTCATCAGAATGCATCAGCCAATACTTTTGTAAGAGAAAACAATGCCCTGACTGACCTTCTTGTTTCGGGAACCTTGTACCCCTCACCCATAGCTGAGAGGAGCGGAGGTTTTTTGGCACAGTTTCAGTCTGCGAATGCCTGGCTCTGATGCAGAAGCATCATGGCACAAGGATGTGGTGGAGCAGGGCTTCTTGCCTCACAGCGGCTGGGAAGTGGGGACAACAGAGAGCAACAGGTGAGGGACCCATGGTGGTACCCAAGGCCATGCCTTCCTGACCACCGGGACACACTCAGGAGAGTGCTCTGCTAATCTTGCAGGGATTTGCCAAACTGACAAAGTTGACATGTCAGTATTATGTCACAGACAGGTGAGACACAGAATGAGTTTCTAAGCCAAAATCCATGTTGACTTTCCATCCTTGTGACAAAATAGTTGACAGTAGCAACTTGAGGGAGGAAGGGTGCACTCTGGTTCACACTGCCAGAGTTTCAGTCTGTGGCTGTCTGGGTGCAGTGCTGGAAGCCCATAGTGAGGCAGAACCACCACAGCAGAAGGTTGCAGCAGAGAATGCTGGCCAGCTTATGGCAGCGGGAAAGCACAGCAAGAAATTCCACGCTGCTAGCTAATCACTGAAGTTAGAGCCCCTGTCATTCAGTCATTTGCCAAAGCCCTGCTTTGAATACATGAACTGCTGGGCACATCTCAGGCAACTCCGAACTCTGGTCCAGGAACTGGACTAGCATGCCTTGCTTGGGGTGCCCTGAGCAAAGAGGAGTTCTCTTAGGTAAACACATAAAATATATAATACGGTTAATGTATATAGAAAACTTTCTTTAAAGAATTTGCATTTTAAACAAATGTGTTCAACCAAAGGGGACATATTGGCATATTTTCAAAAAGAAAAACCCCAAACTGAGGAAAAAGAATGTTTATACTGAGTTCGCTGAAGGATGGGCACCTGTACAGAAATGTGACTGGACAGAAGGGTGTGATCTAAAGTTAACAGAACCCACCAAGGTCTATAATTTGAGGTTCTTGTTGACCTTTTCTGTACCTTTCTTGCCTCATTGGAATAGGGCAAGTATCCTCCAGGATGAGGGTCTCCAAGTGAGAAAGGCAATGGCATTTTTTGGGTTTTATGGCTTGATTTATGGGAAGAGACGTTCTAGTCATTATGATAGCCATTGAACATGAGGCATGGTGGTTCTGGCAGCTTCCAATATCCTTTAGTTCAAAGTACTAAACACATTAAATTACCCTACTGTGTGTTATTATTTTCTTAACTCCAGCAATAGCAAATGAGACTATAGTTCCCCAGTGACTAGAGACTCAGAGATACTACACTTGCACTCTGGAACAGGGTACCATGAAAGCTAATGGGTGGTAATTTGTTAATTGTTTTTTCCCTCCCAATCTTTAAAGTATCTTATCGCTCTGATCTTGGTGTGAGTAGCCTAGAGAGAGAAGAATTAGCATATCTCCATAGCAAGCTGGGCAGGATGCTGATCCAGGGTGTAAGGAGATGAGCTAGCATGAGGGCCGAGATGCTAAGCCTTTATCCCGTTCTTAGTTTCCCATCAGACATCTGCAGGTCCAAGTGAAAAGTTAGCAATTCCAGGAGCAGTCTGAAGGACTTCCTGATGGCATCGTTATGGCAGAAGACATCTAACAACGCTTTTGCTTTCTGAAGGCTTCTTTTCTCCATCTTCTTTTCCTTGTTTTGCAATTCTAGGTTTCAAGTGTATTCATTGTTTTCTGGAACAGTGCTTTGCTTGACTCATCTTAAGAACTAAAGGATGTGTTTCCAGAATAAGAGATTCCTTTAAACAACAGATGTATCTGCGAAGGGAAGTGTGTAATCTCTGCATTTGAAGCAAGTGACTTTGTTTTGTTTGTGTGTGAGTCTTGGGGTAGAAAGTAGAACACGGGCAAATGTGCACAGAATGCTAAATTCGTTCAGCGTTGGAAGGGCACTCTTAGAATTTGTGCTTTAGGCATTTTATTAGCCATTGTAGGTTGAGATAGTGATATTAAACAAACAAACAAACATTGATCTTGTCTTAAACTTTGCCTTAGCTGACATGAATTCAAATGAACTTTAGGCTCTTTTTCCTGTATTTGGAAACTCTTGGACTTAAGTATTGGTATTCTTGACTTTATTTTATGAATTATTTTTGTTTGCCTTAACCAACTCAACCAGCTGTTTTGGAGTCAGTGTCAAAGTGCTGATGCCGCTGAAAAATTATATAATTAATTAATTCTAAGTTAATTTTTAAAAGGCTCTAAGCCTGAATTTGTGCTTGGTAGGTTAAAACTGATAAATTTCCCACATTCTAATTAAAATAAGCCACCAACTACAATAGCAGTGGAATGTCCAGGGCATTTCCCAGTAACAAACACACTCAGCCCACAAATTTCTCTTTTTCTGGGAACTGAAATTCTGTGTGCAGAGCTTCCTGTGATTTCATGTTTGGTGATGTGTAAGTGTTCGCTCTTCCCACAGCTTTGCATTACCTGCCCGCACCCCAGCTATGGCATCCACCGAAGCCAGACCAACAGAACAAAAGGAAGTGTTCTTCACATGCTCCTGTTCAAAGGGGCCTGCCTTTGGCTTTTGAAGGGGTAAACAAATATGGCGGGGTATCTAATGTCTTGTGTCTACAATTTGCATTGTGAATATTTTCATGTGAACCATCTGCTTTTAAATTGAATCCTAGCTTTCCATCAATTAGCACTATAATTTTACATGTAATGTAGGTTAACTCCTGATTGATCTTCAATTAACACTAGTCATTAACCATTTGCTGTATTTTAAACTCATTTTCCCCTATTAGATATACAGAGAAATTGTGGACCCACCTTCCTGTGGGTGACATTCTGATAGCTCTTTTTTTTTTTTTTTTCTTGTTTCAGAACTTTTGTTTGTTTGTTTATTTATTTATTTTTATGGCCGGCTCAGCCTGCCCTAAGGGCAGGGCTGGCGCAGCATGTGGTGCCCGGGATCAAACCATGGTCCCTGCAGCCACCTAAGCTTTCCTAAGCAGGCGCTTTAGACCACTGAGCAATCCTGCCAGGCCCCAACATGCTGATAGCTCTTTAACATAAAAGAATTAATATTATGTCCTCTTGTCCTTTATCCCTGAATTAGTAAAAACCCAGGTACTGTAAAGTCAATGTAATTTTATTTTCAGAAAAAACACCAGGGAAACTGCAAGGAACAGCTCATCAAATATTTTTTTCTTTCTTTCACTCATTTCCTTTATTTAGTATTGGGAATTGTGAATTTCATAAAATAAATCACAAAGTCCCTAAAAGTGCCACCAAATGGTACTATTAAATTTAAAAGAATTCAAAGATTGTATGTAGTAAAATCATTGGGTCCCTTTCCTAGGACATAAACTATTGGAGTTCAAAAAATCAAAGTCCTCTATTCCACAGCTTCCCAGAGTAGCCATGTTCTTCTTTATTACCACCATTGGACAAATGGGCAGAATCTCCTAGTATTATCAAAGTCTGACAGCTGAATGATGTTTATCAACTCATAGAATTCAGAAAATTCTAGAATGATGCACAATAATATAAGTAACTTCTATATGGCTCATAATCATTTATAATTACATTGTTATTCACTTTTGCTTTTATAAACTTGATTCATAAAAGATTCATTGTATCCTTAGGTTTCTTCAGAAAAAAACATCTTTTTATAGTGGCCAATAATAATGAAATAAAAATCATTTAACAATCAGTTCTGATGGTATCAACTTACTGGAAATGCTACTGAGCCAAGAGATTAGGGTGTGGTACAGTTGGCTTGGGTAGTAGCTGTGACCTGCTAATTATAAAAACTCAGGACACACATACAGAGCAGTTCTCAAAGCCCTATGCCTGGGCTTCTTGGGAGAGCTTGAGCAGGTTTTCAGTAGGTCAGCCTGGAGATGATGCCAGCATCATGTGTGGGTAATACTGAAGGACAACCTACATTCAGCTTTCACCACCATATTCTCTTTTCCATGGTGACATTTTTTTTTTAATTTAATTTAATTTTTTTCTTTTTTCAGAACTTTTGTTTGTTTGTTTATTTATTTATTGTTATGGCCGGCTCAGCCTGCCCTGAGGGCAGGGCTGGCGCAGCATGTGGTGCTGGGGATTGAACCGTGGTCCCTGCAGCCACCTAAGCTTTCCTAAGCAGGCACTTTAGACCACTGAGCCATCCTGTCAGGCCCCTCCATGGTGACTTTTGAAGAGACAGACACGCCTGCTGTGGGCCAGACCTCAAGACCAAAGAATAAATAAATGCAGCCACATACTTCCCTTGGGATAGACATCAGGGGTTATTATTCTAAATAGGCATCATTTACTTTGAAAGACACAGAAAGAGTCACTGACCCATCCCTACTGGAAAAGCCTCTGTTCCACTTGTTATATAAATCTTTTCCCCATTTGATCCTGATTTGACCAGTTTTATTTCAGCAATTATGTCTTATTGGTACTATAGTTTTATTCTTCCTCGTGTGCGAGTTCCCATGTTTTCCACCTTAGACCCACCATACCTCTCTCTCTCTCTCTCTCTCT
>PVJA010002518.1:0-18251 GCA_004027025.1 Myocastor coypus
TTTTTAAAAAAAAAAAAAAAAAAAAAAAAAAAAAAAAAACCTATTGTAGATTCTTGGGACAACTATCTTGACCATCCTGTGTACATAAGTGCATGGTTTTGCCCCTGCCATGTTCCCTAACTTTTCTCCTTGCTCTCTTTGTTGTTTAATCCTTAAGTTCTTGCCTTCCATTTAGCTGTGTTACACCTATCCATTTTTATTTCTTCTTTTGAGTTCTTGTACTGGGGAGACTACATGATATTTACATGTGTAGGTCTGGTTTATTTCACTTATGAGTATATCTTGAAGTTGCATCCACTTGTATGTGAAGGCTTCAAGTTTATCTTTCTTTATAGCTGAGTAATACTCCATTGTATAAAAACCCCATCCATTGTTTCATCCATTCTTCAGGTGATGGGCATTTGGGTTGTTTCCAAGATTTGGCTGTCACAAATCATGCTGCTATGAACATAGGAGCACAGTTATCACTATGATATGATGTTTTTGGTTCTTCTGGGAAAATTCCCAGTAGGGGGATAGCTGGAATGAATGGGATTTCCAGTCTCAGATTTTTAAGGAGTCTCCACACTGCTTTCCATAATGGTTGCACCAGTCTGCATTCCCACCAGCAGTGGAGAAGGGTTCCTTTTTCCCCACAGCCTCTCCAACATTTGTTGTTGGTTGATTTCTTTAGATAACCATTCTTTCTGGGGTGAGATGGTGTCTCAATGTTGTTTTAATTTGCATTTCATGGATGCCTAGTGTATTTATTAGCTTGTAGTATTTCTTCCTCTGAGAAGTGTGTGTTCATCTCAGATGCCTATTTCTGGATTGAGTCTTTATCTTTTTTTTTTTGGGGGGGGGACCAGGGTTTGAACTCATGACCTTGCACTTGTCAGGCAGGCACTTGTGCCACAGAGCTATCTCCCCAGCCCAAGTCTTTATCTTATTTTTTTAATACTTTTTTTTTTTTTTTTTCTATTTTAGGGCACAGTCTACAGGGACAACAGGGTCTCACTACACAGATCTGACTTGTAGTGATTTTCCTGTTTGCAGCTGGGATTACAGATACGTGCCACCATGCTCAGTCTCAGTCACCATCTCAGTGTGCCCCTGAGGGTGGGGCCAGAATGGCAGGCCCGGGATCAAACCACCGACCCCTGCATTTGCCTAAGCAGGTGCTTTAATCTACTGAGCTATGTGGCTGGCCTTGTTTTTCCTATTTTTAAGGGTGAAGCTGAGGCATTTGAGAATTTTTTTTCTAACATAGGCATTTAATGATATAAAATTTCCTCTAATCACTGCTTTAGTCTCATCTTACAGATTTTAATGTCATCTTTTGGTTTCTATTCAGTTCAGAATATTTCCTTTTTGATTTATTTTCTGATTGATGAGTTCTTTAGAACATTGTCTAGCTGTAAGAGGGTTTTCTGTGTGGTTTTTGTTTTTTACTGATTTCTAGTTTAATTTCATGATTTCCCAAGAACATTTTTCATATGATTTGAGTCCTTAAAAATTTATTATAGGTCAAAGAAAGCTGGGGACCCCCAGGTACTGTACCCAGACCTCCACTGGAGAGAAGAGGGATTTTATTATGAGCTCTAGAAGGTTCTAAGCAAAGAGGTAATTTGGCTTGAATTATGTTTCTAAATAAACAAGGTGGCTGTTGTGTGGAGAATAATGTGGGTATCAGGAACCAGTTTGGATACCAGATACATGGACCAAGATGGCTGTCATAGGGAAGGAGAAATAGATGTATTTGGAAACCATGTGGAGGAAAATTAAGCAGTATGCATTGAATGTGAGAAGGGGCCTTCAGAAACCAGAGAAAGAGGGCAATCTCTATTATCCTTACCCAATTCGGGAGCCACTCCCTGCCCACATGCCCCCTCCCACAAGAGCCGTCCCCTGGTGGCTCTCTGCTCCGAGGACAGCCCCTGTATGTTTCTGCACGATGTTCACCTCTTTGGGCTATGAGTATATGTGACCAGCTACTGTCAGTCTCTTCTGTGCAGTGCTGGGCCATGTGTGTGGCCATGCTGGGAGCCCAGGGCAGGAAAGCCTCCTTCATCGGGGTGAATAGCAGGTGAAAACAGCTCTTTTTTTGGAGAGGACACAGCTCCTGCGTGTCAGGTGGCTGAGTCGGAGGGAGAGGGCTGCAATGCAGACCCCACCTATCTCCTCAGGTGGGTCTCTTAGGGCACAACCTGGACACCTGTATCTGACCACTCTGCCAACAGCCTTATTTCATGAACTTCAGCTTGTGCAAACATCAGTGAGCTCTGGTAGCCACCGTTGGGCGGAGGCTTCAGGTGCATCCTCAGTTTACACTGAGAGCTCCATGAGTGGGGAGGTGAGACTGGAACTCCCTCTTGACCTGGAGTGGCTGGGCAAAGGTGTAAGGATTTGGCCCTGGCGTGGAGAGGACCTGTGTTGTTGGTGAAGCTGATCGAGGGCAGCCAGACTGAGTGTAGCCACCCGAAACGGGCTTCTACAGGGGCGAGGAGGGGAGCCACCTGTCAGAGGCAGCCCTACCACCTGCCCTGCCCTGCCTCCAGCCCTGGGCATGCCCACTTCTCTGTAACCCTCAGATTGGAGAAGAGGCAACTTCTTCCTCTAGTGTTTTTGGTCAGAGGGGCTCCATGAAGGTAGATCTAGAGCCAAGTGCTTTCCATAACAACCACCTCTTGCTGGTGGCCCTCAGCTGCAGCCGATCTCCTAGAATAATCCAAAGAAATGCATGAAGAGAGGGCTGCCTGCTTGGGAGGCAGAGCTGGCATCAGGTTTTATAGGAACGGGAGTTCTATGATGTTAGTGTGTTATTCTCCCCTGAATACCCAGAGCCTAGCACAGTGCCTGACACATAGTAAGTACAGACAGGTGTAAATTAAATGAAAAAAAGAAAATGCCAGCTCCTCCCTAACTTTACTGTATCTCAACTCCCTTTCCAGTGAAATCAGACATTCAAGACCTTGTGGGGCTCTTGTGTGCTTTGATAAGATGCCCTCTTAATGTGACAAGGAAAAGGCCTCACTGAGAGCCAACTGTCATCGTAATCATGACCTTAGCTCCCGACTCAGCTGGAGGCATCCCCATGGGCGCCCTCCTGCAGGACCCAGCAGACACAGGGATGGCCTGGCCCACAAAGTTCATCTGCTCATCCACATTAGTCTAAGAGCATGTCCATGAGTGGGCAGGACGTTCAGTTCACACGTGGGGAGCTGGGGCACACAGTGGAGGTCCCGGTGAGCTGCTTAGCTGGGGAGCTTCTCTGTTCTGTTGCTTCCAATGAGCAATGACACAACCTGGGCCTGGGTTCTGGGAATGCCCAGGGCAGCCAGGCTGTCTGGGCCTCTGGAGCCAGTTCTGGTGAATGAGGTTAAGTAACCTGCCCAGGAAAGTGGTGGCTGAGCAGCAGCCCCAGTCCTGACATTGTCCTGCCTTTCTACCCAGGGAACAGTTACCTCGTCTCTCCCACCCTCAGATTCTCCCCCCTGTAATTGGGAGCAGGAATGGCGCCTTCCCAGTGGGTTTGTAAAAATGCGATGGACTGGGGACCACCAGCCTCCATACTCCGTGCTCTTGAGCCTGGGAGCACCGTCCGTCACCCACTCACCGGCCCTGCAGGTCTTCGATGGTGTCAGGCAGTGGAAGACCTTGGGTCTCTGGGAGGAAGAGCAGGAGAACTAGGCTGGAAGCCAGGGGGATGACACCATAGCACAGTGGAGGCAGCAGGGGCAGAGCCTGGCGGGCCATCCGGATCAAGGGGCCCACCATCGCCCCCAGGCGGCCGATCGACTGCTGGAAACCTTCCGCGGTCATTCTGTGGGGGAGGGGCGGGGGCAGGAAGCTGGTTACGCGGCCCCCTCCAGGCATCATCCTGGACTCCTGCCTGAAACTGCCAGCTTGCGCTTCAGGGGAGCTCTCCAGAGAGTCCTGAGAGCCCCGGAATGTCCCTGCCTCAGGGTCACTGGGGGCCCAGGCTCCCTAGGAGAGCACAAAACCAGTAAATGTCATCAGAAAATGCTGCAAAGAAGGGATAAGTGAGGGAGGGAGCTTGCACCTAGTAGGAAGGGAGCAAGCTGGGCGAAAGCCAATGGCAGATGGTCCAAGCCGCCCTCCCCTGAGCCCGCCACTCCAAGCCTCAGTTTACCCTGCTGTTAATTGTGGGGAAGGCAGATATTCCTTGTGTTCCCTGGAGTCTTTGAGTTCTGGGGAGGTGAGGTGACTGGGGGCACGGAGTGGGCATAGGAAAGCGGGCAGGAGCCCCCGGCTGCCTGGGCAGGGCAGGGCAGGAGCCCCCGGTCACCTGGGCAGCTTGTACTCTCCTTACCAGGACTCTTAGTTATAATATTACAAATTTTTTATACTACTGGATATTGAACCCAAATCCTTTGCACTAAACAATAACCCCATCTCTTTTTATTTATTTATTTTTCTTGAGAGAGTCTTGTTAAGTTGTCCAGGCTTGGCTCAAACTTGACTCTTCTCCTGCCTTGGCCTCTTCAAGTGCTGGGATTATAGGTGTGAGCTGCCATGCCCAGCTACCAGTGTTCTTTTACGGATTCACTTAAAAGGATTTCAGGGGGCACTCTGGGATACTCCGAGGACTGCTGCACCCCATGCAGGAATCCTCTAGGAGCCACCTGCTGCGGGCCTCTGCCTTCCTTGGGAGGGCAGCCAAGCCTCTCCCCCATCCTAGCTGCGGATCCCTGCCCTGCACCCCCAGTTGCCCTTCCAGCATGTCTCTCTCGCATCCCTCTCCTGTCCCACCTGGCCCCTGGCAGCCCCTGCAGTTCCATCCCCCTCCCCACCTACCGCAGTGGAGTGGGAAAGAGCTCGGTCCTGTAGATGGTGAGGCAGGTCAGGCTGATACCGAAGCATCCTTTCCCCAGCACAGCAAGGGCCACGCGCAGGCTCTGCAGATCTGGGCAGAGGAAGAGGTGAGCGGGGTGCACCCACGGCAGCCACTGTGGCAGCCAGCCTGGTGAGGCGGAGCTGGGCTTCCACCAGCAGCTGGGCTGGGGCTGTGGCCATGGGGCTCACAGTCGCCCTTCACCTTGCTCAGCACTCCCCACTGCTAACTTCAGGGCAGCCTCCTGCTCTTCTCTTGGCATTGTCCCCTGCCCCTAGTCTCTGACCCTGAGCGATGAAAGACGGCCTGGAGAAGACCTCAGGGCAAGAAGAAAGATAAGATGGGGCCTCTAAAGCCGCCCAAGCTCTTTGGACACCAGTGATGTGCTGCTCTAACAGTGAAGAAAGTGCATGCACACTGGTGTGATCACACAGAGGAGTCTCTCTGTCTCCCCCCCACCCCGCTCTGGCTCCCTCTTGGCCTCGCTGTGAATAGCCAGCCTTCCGCCTTCCACACTCTTCCTGTTCCCTCACGTCCTCATTGCTCATCACATGGCTGACCTTGGACATCTGCTTTACCTCTCTGCACCTCAGGAGAAGGGGCAGGATATGGCCGCAGAAGAGGGGATTAGGTCAGAGCAGAGGTTGTGATAGTCACAGACTGGGCAGAGCTGGCACAAGGTAGCTGTGGCTCCCAAGGGCAGGGGCAGGGCAGGATGGCAAGCCCTAGCCCTACGTTACCTTGAGGTACCAGCCCGTTGGCCAGGATGAAGGAGCCCGCCAGGGCCAGGGAGCCAGCCTGGATCACACGGCGGCCGAAGAACCTGAGCAATAGGAGTGTGGTGGCCCTGCCCAGGAAGTCCATGGCCCCAAAGAGGGCTTGCAGGAGGAAGATGTCCCTGCCCAGGCTCTGCAAGTCCAGGACCAGCCCATAGTAGGACAGCTGCACCGAGAAGCTGTGGGACGGAGCCAAAGGTTCTGTCCTGTACAAGGGAGAGGAACCCCAGCCCGCAGCAGGCTGTCTTGAAGGATGGCCCCACATGGCTCATTGCGGCCAGAGCTCCACAGGCACTGCGGAAAGTAGGATGCATCTCCCAGGTCAGGCTCAGTCAAAGAAAGGGCTGGGAAGCGAAGCAAGAGCCTGTCCATTCTGCACATGTATAGCCACTGGTCAGCTGGAAGACATGACCCTCTCTGGGTTGGCACCCCAGCTGCCCTGGAGGGGGAGTCACACTGAGCTGTCCCTTCAGTACCACTCTGGTCCCTTGGCTTGGATTCCAGAGTCATGCTCTCTCTGCCTCTGGATGACAGAGGAGGAGCAGGGCTTTCTCTGTCCCCAGATGCCCAGCCTTTAGAAGTGCTGCTTTGCAGCTGGGGAGAGCACCCATGACAAGTCTGCAGGAGCCAGAGCCTGGGCTCCAGCCCCCCGCTTCCTGTGTGCTTGCTGCTGGGGTAGGTATTCCATCCCAGAGCTCCTGCATAGCTGAGCTCAGAGTATCTGGATTGGCAGCTTGGAGTTGAAATTCAGGCTTACATTAGGCATCGCAGTGAACGATTTGCCTCCATTTAAAAAATCTGTGCTCCTGCCTCCCTGCTTAGTTAGTAGTCACTCAGCTCTTGGACTGCTTCTCCCGACAGACGCCCCTCCTTGGGCACTACTGCAGACAGGAGGAGAAGCAGCCATGGAGGTCCCCATAGCCTTTCAAGATGTTCTCCCAGGTGACACACAGGGGAGGCCAGGTGTGGCTGGGACCCCGCAGCCCCAGTGCATACGGTGTGGATGGCAGCAGAACCAATACAGTGAGGGCTACCAAGCCTCTGATTTGAATAATAAACAATGCTCAAAAGTACCCCTGGATAAGCCATGAATCAGCAAGGACTTTAGTTGAGATGGGGTGACCCTGGATGTTGGTCTCCTTCTTTATCAGAAAAAAAGGTTAAAAATTAAAAAAAAAAAGATTTTAAACACATTCAATCTTTTTCTTTGTTCAGAGATGTAGCAAATATTTGCTATAATAACCTATTGGTGGTTGAATACAGTGTAAAATAAACATTTTCCTAACTTAGCTTTGAGGTGAAGTTTCAGTCAAGTCTGAACCTCATTCTTAATATGCAATTTTGCCTTTTCTGGGGCTGAATTCCAGCTTTTTACTGGGCCCAGGAATCCCCAGGACCTGGGCAGGGCCTTCTCCGTGCAAGCTGGTGGGTGACACACAGATCGTAGCCTGGACTCCCGGGTAGCTCCATCATGGGGTACCTGCTGGGTCCCCTCTATGAAATGGAGCACTATAAGGGGGAAGGAGGCACCCAGTCACCGTGGGGAAGGGGTCCCCTCTATGAAATGGAGCACTTATATAAGGGGGAAGGAGGCACCCAGTGCCTGTTGACCTCCAGGGCACCGTGTTAGGCCTGAGAGTGCCACATTCCCAGGCCACAGCTCCGTGATCAGGAGTATCGACAGGTCTGCATACTTGACCATCAGCATGGTACAGGTCATCTTGCGGAGTGCAGGCATGCGGAACAGGTCCAGCACCGAGTGGTGTGTCTGTGCAGAGACAGCCTCCTCTGCCATGCTGGACATCAGCACCTCCAGGGAGAATGGGGACACAGTGAATGCTGGGACCACCGCCCTCCCCTGCTTTATGCCGGCGAATGGTGTCAGGGGGTAGAGTGATGAGGAAACTTGGCTTTGGCCTCTGGATTCCAGTAGCCCCAGGGGTGGATCCCTTTCTCTGTGTCCCTGACTTCTGCGTGTTTGGCCCATGAAGCGGAGCCAAGGCAGAGCCGGTGTCCCAGCTCTGGTCACTGAGCAGGAGGCTACTTGTGGGAGGGGCACCACACAATGTCCCAGCATTCCTCTTCCGCCTTCAGGGTTGGAACTAGGGCACGCCTGCTCGGGCCAAGTGGCCTCCTGACCACTCTGCAGGTGCGCACCCAGTACTCTTGCACCTCTGAGTTCAGCTCAGCTTGCCTCCTCCTGGAAGCCTTCCTCATCCTCCCCACTCTGAGAAGCAGCGTCTTCTCATCTCTGGCAGCACATCCTCCATCTGACACCTGCTTCCTCAAAATAGATACCTTCAAATAAGCACACTCTGTTTCCCCAAATACACTGAGGAGTCTGAGAAGCAGGTGTACAGCGCATGTGGGATGAGTGGTGGGCATCTGTGACACTGGTGATAACAGAGGTATCGTCGTGACTGGTGAGACAGCGTGATGGAGAAGAGCGTGGGGGTGGGGATGATGGGTCTGGGGATAGTGGTGGGTGGTAGCAGAGATGGTGGTGGGCAGGGTGAAGATACTGGTGCTACTGATGGAGATGACACTGATTGTGGAGGTGACAGTGGTGACGATAGTGGTGATGGTGGGTGCGGATGATTGTGATGCAGTCGAGGGTGCTGAAGATAGTATGATCCTTATTATGTGATGGTGATGGTGATTGTTTTGCAGAGACGCTTGTGGTGGGGCCATGGCAGAGCTGACGAAGCCATGGTGCTGGGGGGACAGGAACGTGTTGCGGATGTCCTTGCCCATGTCAAGTCACACTCCGGGTCATGAAGAGCAATGTCTCACCTGTATGGTCAGTGTCTTCTTGGCCTCCTTGTGGCCATTTATCCTCGCCACCTTTTTGAGCTCCTGAAGTGCTCTGTCTGGTCGGCCTGTGATGATTAGCCATCGGGCAGATTCTGGTAACCACCTGTTAAGGAAGCAGAAGCAGGTGTGTGGCTGGGACTTTGTGGTCTTGTGTTTCCCAGGCCTGGGGGAAAGCATAGTGGGTGGGGGGGGGCCTCCAGCTCAGTGAGCCAGAGAGAGCAAGCGCTGCCCTGTGAGCTGCTACCAGGCTGGGAGGCTCCGAACAGAGCCGAGTTCCAACCCCAGGAACTCTCTTCCCAGGTCATCCCAGCTGGCCTCCCTGGCTGCCAGGAGCCTGGCTTCCAGCTGGGCAGTGGTGTCCCTGGAGTGGCCACCTCTCTAGTAGTTGCCACTTCAGTGATAGGAAGGCCGCATGGGGCTTTGTTTTTGTGAGTTCTTTGGTGTACATTTTTCATATTTAAAACCACCCCAGGCAGAAATGGGTGAGTACAGCAGCCCGCTCTTCCCTCACCACACGGATGAGCCTGCTGAGGCCTTGTCCTGGTGAAAGGCAGTTTTCCCAGTGCACTGGGGCTCAGCCCTGTTTGCAGAGAAGCTAAAAACTTTTCCAGGAAGGTTGACACAGCTGCTGAGAGGGCCAGCTTGCCAGGGCTCAAATCCTGCCTCTGGCACTCACCAGCGGGTGACCTTGGATGAGCAGCTTCACCTTTCTGAGACTCAATCCTTCACTTGAAAAGGGAGGTGAGGACACCACCGTCCTCATCCTAAGGTGTGGGTGTGCATCTAGTGCTCTGACCATATCCAGTCTTAGCCTGTGTGACTCAGTGGCCTAATATGCGTGATTATGGGATGGCCTTCGTCCTTGCTTATTGATCTGCTTACAGAATGTAAATTCCACATTGCTGGCAGCTTTTAGTTTGCTTTGGTCATTGGTGCGTGCCCAGTGCCCAAAGCCACGTCTGGCCTGGGGCAGGAGCTCAATAACTATTTGAGAATGATTGTACTGGTGCTTGTTATCCTCTGCACCCCCACAGTAGGCTTATCTGGCTGGCTCTGCTTGGCTCCAGCTCAGAGACACAAGAAAACTATGGTGACATTGATTTGCATTCATCTCTCTTGTCCCTTTCCACTGCCCCGATCCAGTCAGGTATTTCCAGACCTTAGAGATTTTTGCAGCACCAAACATCATAGTGACAGTGATCTATTTTCATACCCAACACTGGTCCTCACTGACCTGGATGCCAAGTGACAGGAAAGAGTGAGGCTCGTGGGTGGGAAAAGCCCCAGCATGTGGGAGGGACAGGGCCTGTTATGGGATTCCGGCCAGATTCTGGCCTGGTATCTTCAGCGCTCCCCATTTTCTAGAAAAGGTAGGAATATTGTTCATCTGTGTTTGTTTTAAAATATCTACTGAGTTTCAAATTCTGGCAACTAGCTACACATGGGTTTTCTTGACATTACTGAAATTATCTTACACCACTGAGCCAGTGCTGTGCTGGCAGATGGATGCTCAAGCAGGCTGGCTGGGAGCCACAGGCCTTGGGCCGACACCCCCAAGAGTGGCTACTGGCTCTCCCCAGGGAGAGTCTGGCTCCAGCCATTACTCTCCAGGGCAGTGGGAGGCAGGCACCCCCCACAAGGTCTCCCACCGGAGGAAGCCCCAAGCCACACTGACCAAGATACCAAGGAGAAGGCCAAGAAGGGCACGGACACGGCCAGCTGGAGATCTTGCCAGTCCCGCAGAGTGAAGGCCAGGCCTGCCACGGCCATCTGGCCCATGCTGTAGGTGCACACCAGTATCGTCATGGTGACAGTCCTCCTGCGGGTAGTTGTCCACTCTGCCGCTGCAAGGCCACACAGACGTGCAGGTGAGGGCCCATCTCCCCTTGCCTCCCATCCCTTGGCAGGCACCTCTGCAAGGGACTCACTCATTGTTGACAGCACTAGGAAGATGCCAGCCAGTCCAAAGGCACTCAGGAACCGGAGGCCACAGTAGATGAAGAAACTTGGGGCAAAGGCTGTGCTGGCTCCGGCCACGGCCACCTGCAGGCAGCACCAGCTCAGCATTGGTTTCCGGCCGAGCCTGTGGAGATGGGGGCACTGGTGAGGCCTGGGCCAGGGGGCGTGTGAGTTGCCGCTTGGCAACAGAGACCAGTGCAGGCAGCGCCTCCATCACAGAGCTACACAGCTGTAGTTGTCACAGTGGCAGATGCCTCGTCCCAGGACCCTGGAGTAGGTGCCTGCTCCGAGTCCAGCCCTGCCTTTTCTGGGGACTTTGGGCATGTGAGTGGGTGCACCTAATGCTGGGCCTCGTGGAGGGTAGGTTGGTAAACGTGAAGGCCCTGGGAAAGGGGCAGGGGAGCAAGGAGACCCAGTGCCCGAGACTGCACAAACCAGCTCTGTCCAGCCCTTTGCCTGGGACAGGAAGTCCCGGGGACCCATGCGGATCACACAGCCTGTGCTACTCACTCCCTGTGCCACTGGGACCTCCAGGAAGCTTAGCTGAAAAACTGGTTGTGGACAGCATAACTAAAGCATGAGCTGGCCAGACTTAGATGGGGTGGGACTTGGCTTTGTGCCCTACATGTTGGGCACCCCAGCCCAGGATTCAAGGTGACTAAAGGGGACTCACAAGGGGCCCAGAAGGCCAAAATGATATGGAGTCTCCCATGGGTGACTCCCAGTAGCCGATCCTCATGATAATTCCAGGGGATGTGTGACTGTCTTCATAGATGGAGAAAACTGGGAAGAAACTGCCTCCTAGTACCAGGCTTCTGTAGGGATCCCGGCGGGTAGAGCCAGATAGTAGCTGGACACCGATGGGAGGCACCTGGGCCTGTGCAGAACAGTGCCTGAGTCCCTGCTGCTTTCTAGGGGCTAGGCTGGCCCTGTGTTTTCACCTCCCCTGGGGACAGAGAGGGAAGCAGGGCTGGGCCAGTGGGTGGCTGTGCTTGGGTCAGGTCAGTTGCTAGCCAGGGCCCAGGAGGTTCCTCTGAGAAGGACAAGGCTAAGGCAGCTCTGGGCAGGTCTGTCCGGCAAGTGCCCAACTGGGATGCCAGCATAGCCCGGCTCTCAGAGCTGCAGGCCCCTGGGGTGCTGTAGCCTGGCATCCATTAGCTGTACATAGGAGCCCATGAAGGGTCTCTCTGAGCATGAGAGCCAGATCAAGAACAGTGGCAGAGCTGTCCAGGCTAGAGCAGGGACATGGAAGAAGGGCCTGGGGCTGTGAAGGGAAGGGAGCAGAGTAGGGGACAGCTCCTCTGCTCCTGGGGTTGGGGGACTTGGCTGCTCTTGAGAATGGAGTCTGGGGGTGAAGGCGGGGTAAAGGGAGTCAGTAGCTCTGCTTTGGCCACACAGGCATGAGCAGCTGCCTCCCATCTCCTAGGTGGAGATGCCCAGCGGGGGAGGTGATCTGCAGGCAGGGACAATTTGGGCGTCGCCAGCACTAGGTAGTGCTGCTTCACATGGAAGTGCATGGAGAAGGTGCTGGGCTAAGTCCTGGCTTGGCAGCCCTGAGGGGGTGCTGGGTAGCAGGAGGGGCTCCTCTGAGTTCCCTGCGAGGGGAGGGGCCGGGAGGGGCCGGGAGGCTTCGGAAGGCTGGAAGGATGGATGAGCAGTGCCCCTTCCATACCCCTTCGGAGTGTCTGATCACCACCAACCACCAGGTCCTCCAAGGAGCTCCCAATCCAACTGGCTAATCTGCCTTCAAACAGTGGGTACCTAGTCCCCCCTGCCCCCTCTTTACCCCTCCCTGCTGGGGCCACAATGTCCCTGGACCCCAGGCCCACATGGGGCATCCAGGGAGGCCTTGGCACTGGGACCAAGGGGCAGAAGAAAGGCCAGAAGGGGTCTGAGGGCAGTTATGTGTCAGGGGAAGGGGCTAGGGATGGGAGGCACTGGGAGATGGCCCTGGGCAGCCTCACTATGGGGAGCCAGGCATGGGACTGGAGAGACCTGGGGCAACCTGAGAAACTGAGTAGGCAGAGGGAGAGGAGGCCGGGGCCAGTGGCCCTGCGGTCCACACGTAGGGCCAGCCTCAGCTCTCCCAGCACGAACCAGGAGCACTCAGCTCGATGCTGGATGGGTGCTGCTTGAGTGAGGGCAGATGAGGGCTCCTTCTCAGGGCTGTGACACAGGCCATCTCTGAGTGAGGGACAATGGAGCTGGTCTCTGGGGAGACAGAACATCTTGCTCAGCCTCCAAGACTGTAGACCTTGGCCTTTGTCTACCTCTCAGGGTCACATGATATACAGATGTCATTTGTCCCTAAGGGCTTAATGCCTCAGCCTCTGTCCACACCTGCATTCTCTCCTGTCCTCTCTCCTTGCCAAGTCCCATCTCAGCCACCATCCTCGGAGAAGCCCTCATAGCCCCCAGGTGGGTCCGGCCCTGTCCTGCCCCTTCAGTTCCTGTGTTTCTCTGCCATAGCCTGCTTCTCCCAGAAGGCCTGGCGTGTATTCAGTGCTCAGCACATGGCGGGAGGTTGATTCCCCTCCAGGGTCGATTCCTCCTTCAGCGCCAGGTGGGCATTGAGGGTTCCTGAGGCTTCTGAGAGTGGCTGTCCTACTGGGGCTTGGTGACTGGTGGGAGATCTTTCTTAGGGGAGAAGGGACTCTCAAGACACCCCTGTGCCTTTGGTCCCCTCAATCCTTGATTCCATCTTAGGGAGCATGTCCTACTTACCGGTAGGCCAGGAGACCCCAGATGAAAGACCCCACCAGGATGCCAGCCATGTAGATGGACTGTCCCATGGGCTTCAGGCCCTGGGAGTCACACACCAGGTCCCACTGAAAGAGAGGAGGAGAGACCGCTCAGGAGAAAGAACATAGGGGGGCTGGGGTGGCAGAGGGAGGGTCAGGTGCAAGGCCAACTGAAAAGAATCTGGTTGGCCTAGGTTCTTGGGGTCCAGTCACTTCACAGGATCTCTGGGCTCCTAGGGACAGGCCATGGAGACAAGGGACCTGCTGGCCTGCCTTTCCCACAAGCACACCGGACATCTTCCTTCCCTTACTACATAAGGGCCACTATAGGGAGCACCCACAGGACCATGGTGACGTCAGGACCGGAGCACAAAGTGTAGAATAGTGCTGGCCACCTCAGAGGTGCCAGTGAGGCTGAGCTCTGCCCTTGTGACTGTCTGAGTGTGGGCTGAGTGCCTTGGTCATCCCCTGAGGCCTCACTCCCCCTCTAGCCTCAGCCCAAATCTGAACCTAGATCATCGTAAAAACCAGAACATATGCATAACACTTCCCTTGGCCAAACTTTTGTCAGGCTTTGGAACCTTCTCCTAGGCCTAACGAGGTGCTTCCCTATAAAATCCAATTCCAGCCAAAAATTCTGGTAGGGCAGTTTACAAGAAATCCCCACTGTTGGTTTCCCATCACTCTTGAAACTCCTCATCCTCCACCCATCCCCCAGGTGAAGTGATGCCTGGCCTGGATCAGTGAGAATCGCTCTGTGTCCAGTCCAGCCCCACCTCTGTGCCCCTGCACCTGTCCAAGTGGTCTTGCATAGTCTTCCATGTTTTCCCAGGGGTCGCTCAGTTTTTCATTCTTTAACATGAAGAAGGTGGTTGGACCTTCCCTGTTCAGGGCGTGTGAGCATCTGTGGCAGCTGGGAAGAGGCATGGGCATCTCTTACCTTGGTCACTATTGTGGCAGTGAAGGTGCTTTGGTCATAAACCCAACCGTCCACACACGGCTCCATGGCAGCCTCACTCCAGTTGGCAGCTGTGGCGTTGGGGTCCAGGAGCTGCCACTGCAGTTGGCGGAAACGGCGGCATGGGTGGGGCTGATGGTCAGGGCCCAGCGGGATGGACACGGCCAGGAGGGCCTCCTGGGTAAGGTTTTCAGGGGTCGCGGAGCCATTGTCCAGCACGTGGGTCCAGCAGCGATGGTCCGGGATGGCGGCTGAGAAGTTCTCCAGAAGCATCTGGAAAGGCATGCAGATGGCTGGGAGGAGGAGGGTGGCAACCTGCAGAGCCTGAAAGAGACCCTCACCCCCTACTCGCTCCAAGAGCTCCTCGAATGCCATATGCAGAGCTGGCCCTGGTGGTCAGTGAGCCTTGGCCCCAACCTGCTGCTTAGGACCAGTTGCAGAATCAGTTCAAGACTCTTCACACTGCCTCGCCCTAGCTGGCAACCAGCTGCCAGTCCACAGCTGCCCTCGGATGCTTTGAGGAAATTTCCCTTTATCCCATCTGCCGCAGGGGCCTTCAGATGTTCCCACTGTGGAGCAGACATCAGGAGGAGAGTGCTCGCTGTGCCTAGGCCCCCCAGGACATCTGAGCTCCACCATCAGCACCTCAGAGGACTGAGCCTCCCTCTGGGTTTTCCACACCAAGAGTGTAAAGTCAAGCAGCTTTTTTTTTTTTTTTTTTTTTTTTAACCAAAGTAAGTTGCAAAGCTAGGATGTTACTGAATTACAGCTGTGGAGGAGGAATCACTACCGCTCCTCCCTGGGCGGGTTAAAGTTTAATCTCAGCATGGCTCCAGGCTCAGGTGCGAGGGAGCCCATGGGAGCTGCAGCTTGGCAGCCTTAGGTGATGACCCTGCAGGACCTTCCACCTGTGGCCTGTTCAGCCAGGAAACTGCTGGTCTTGATGTCACCCATCAAGACAACTGGGTCAGGGTTCCTCAGCTGAGAAGCCCACGGGAGGGCCATCCGGCAGGGTTCTCCTCATTCAGGAGCACCCCCTTCCTAGGGACACTCAGAGGCTGCTCACAGACACACTATTTCTGGGAGCTTCTATTCCAAGGCTTCAAATTGCCATAATTAGATGATAAGCTCCCTAAGGGTGGAAACCATGGCTACCATTTCCTGACATCTCTTAGATAGCCTTCAGGGTCAGAGCCTGGCAAAGTCCCACCATCCAAGGCCAGCCCAGCTTCCATGTGGAGAGCATGGAGCCATCCCAGGCCCCTCCTGGGTTGTGGTTCTTAGTGGCAGATGCTCCTGGCACTCAGAGCTGGCTGCATGCCCGTGTTCTGGGCTCTCACTCCCTCCTCATAGCTGCCCAGGAGAGAAATGTATTAACTCCTTCTAACAAGGAACCTGAGACTCAGAGAGGGCAGGCAATTAGCCCAAGGTAACACAGCAGAGTCCAAATGCAAACCAGATATCAAAGTCTGAATTCTCTCCAACCCTTCCAGGCAATCTGTCTTGTAACAAACTCCAGCTAAGTGGCAAAATACAGGCTATCGGTCAGAATTAAGGCTAGCTCTAAGTCACCTCTTAGGGTATGTGGGTGAAGTGACCAAGTCAGTTCCAGAAAGAAGCGTGGAGGTGTGGGAGAGGTGTGGGAGGGTGTCTGCACCCTGAACTTCCGAGAACCTTCCTAGAGGGTGTGGGTAAGTCGGTCAGGATGGCAGCCAGCCAGGAAGTTGGCAAGCCGGGCTTCTAGTGCTGGACTCAAAGGCCAGGCTCCTTCCTCACTCTGTCTCTGAGCAGGAGAGTTAGGGAAGTGCGCCAAGCCATCTAAAACTCAGGATGCTCCAGAAGCAGGGCTCATCAGGCACAGCCCAGGGCTACACTGCAGCTTGAATGATACGTGAGGCGTAAGCCTGCACTTTCTTTGTTGCGGTGAAAACTCCATCCTAACTGGAAAGGCCTGGACCACAGGGGCCTGCAGAAAACCAAGGTGTCCAGGAGAAATTAATTTCCTTTCCTCCTTCCTTCTTCCATATGCTTTTCCAATTTGTTTCTTCTTCCCTGCCCTTTGCCAGTCATGGACACCCCTAGGTTTTGCTCACAGCAGAAGGTCAACTCTCCTGGATTTGCCAGAAGGCTCCCGGAATCTCCAGATGGCTTTCCGCTTCCAGGCCAAGGAATTTGTAATTTGTATTTTCTGTTTTCCTGAGATTGCTGGGGATGGGGGTGGGGGTGGGGGTGAAGTGGGTATCAAGGCTCAGTGCAGCTGCTCTGCCACCTGGTGGTCACACCCGGGACTGCGATGCTTCTAAGAATCGGGGCTCAGCTTTGCTTGGGAGTCCATCCCTGGGCTGGGGGGTGAGGGCGACGGCAGCCTCAGATTATAGTCGCTAAACCCTCCAGGGTATCCCATTAAATTGGCCTGTGAAAAGTGAACCTTGTTAGTCATAGAAGCAGTATTGTCAGGGGGGCTGACTCTACCAGCCAAGGTTCCCATCAAGCACCCTGGGAGCCAGGCTGCCTGCCAAACGCCCTTGGGCAGTTCATATCCCTTCTCAGAACTTGTGGCTTTATCTCCAAATGGGGTCTTCCACCTCAGGAAATAAGATTAAATGTCACAGAGAATGAGACTAAGCAAATGTTAGCTATCATCACTATTATCATCGCCTTTATCAGCCATCATTGTTATGATCATCTCCAATCACTGTTGTCATCAGCCTCACCGATATCACATGGTCACCTTTACCAGTACCATCACCAATACCAGTGTCACCATCACCGTCACCATTACCAGCCCTTCCCAACGTCATCACCACCGCCACCACTATCAACTGTCACTGTCTCAGGCACTCTTCTCTCATTACTGGGACAAACACTTGACACACAAAATGAAGGGAGGAAAGGTTTATTTAGCTCATAGTCAGTGGAGGTTTCAGTCCATACTTGGCTGATTCCAAGGCAGAGTGGCACATGGCAGAGAGCAGCAGCTCATGACGGCAGCAAAGAGCAAAACAGCAAGTGGGAGGGGTATCGGCAGCAGTGGCTACAGAGAACAAGTCTGTCTCCCTTGTGGTGTGCATCCAGGCTGTCTGTCCCAGGCGGGGCGTAGCGCTCACACCCATAATCCCAGCAGCACTCACACTGGTAACCTCAGTGGATCATGAAATAAGCACAAACTCTAGAAGTCCATCCCATGACTGCATGAGGCTTTTGGGGAGGGACAACTAGACACAAACCGTAATAGTCACCAATATCATCACCACCACCACATTATCATCATCATCATCATTATCAACCATGATCAGTGTTATTATTGCCGCTGTCACCCTCTTTGTCAACATCAGCAACACCACCAACAGCCATCTCCAGTATACTCATCATGGTCACCACCACATGATCTCCACCATTGCACTCGGCTCTACCTCTGGTTTCTTCTCCATTGAAGCCATCATGTTTCAGAAGCACCTGGGATCACTAGGTCTCCTGTGTGTCCCTACAGCACTGGCAGAGCCTAGGTCGGACCTCAAGACAAGGACCATTCCTGGCTTCAAACTGCAGGAGGGACTGGGCTCTTCATGGATGCAGATCCTGGCTCTGGTACGCTGTACTTACATGGAGAGGCCCAGATCCATAGAAAGTCAAAGAAGCAGTAACCATTACATGTCAAATTATCTTCACATGCTGAGGAGCAGGCCTCGCTCAGTCCACTGAGCAGGAGGCTCCGCTGGGCTGCCAAGGCAGAGCATCACCTCCCGTTCTTCACTTTCTCCTGGAGAACTTCACTATGGGGACATTGCCTGCCAGCCTAATCACTGCTTTTCCCTGCTCCCCTTGCCAAGTCACTGCCCATGGTAGTTTCGGTTCCTTGGGCCTTTTGTTTTGTGAAAGCTCATCCTTGTAAATCTCTCAGAATTGACCCCTCATAATTTGTGTGTGTGTGTGTGTGTGTGTGTGTGTGTGTGTGTGTGTGTGTGTGTGTGAGGAAGGAAGATGGAGAGAACCTCGTTCATGCTCCTGGGGCTGTCGGAGATGGAACTGAGGACCCTGTGTAGGCTAAGCACATGCCCTACCGCAGAGCCACGCCCCTGGCCCCCTGTCCTGTGCTGCCTCACACCACGGGCGTGTCAAGTCACATGCTCCCTTAAGGTCCCAATTGCATCATGCCCTGGAGGAAGTCA
>PVJA010002518.1:18351-52076 GCA_004027025.1 Myocastor coypus
TGTAACGAATGCTCAAACATATGTGTAAACTTTTTAAAACTGGTGAGAAGATAGTAAATTCATAGAGTTCAAAAACAGCAAAGGCGAGCCATAAAAAGGCTCTCCCCACCCCCACCCTTTCCACATTACCCATACTGGCCCACGGGGAAGCCTTTTTAGTTTCTTGTGCATCTCTTCAGATTTTTTTTCTGAAAATAAGCAGCAAGGGTACACACACACATTCCTATTTTACTCTTTTTTGCATGAAAGGGAGTTTTGCCAAGGATGTTTCCTCCCAAATACGTCACCTTGGCTGCCTTTTATGGTCATGTGGTGTTCTGCACAGGGACTCGTCGTCATTGACTGAGAGGGTCTCCTGCCCGGGCCACTCGGGCTGTGTTACAGTTCTGACATCGCAGGAAGCTCCAGTGAAGAACTCTGCACACACACCATTGTCCGAGTGGGCTGGCACATCTGTAGCACAGGATTCCAGAAAGGTGCTTGCCCTGAGGAAGGGTGCACGGGTGGTGGTCATGAGCAGCTGTCACCCACCTCAGCAGGCACATGCTACACTTAATCCTGTCCCCTGTTCCCTGTCATGCCTGTGGGGACTCCCCAGTGTCACGGGTAAAAATGATCTCCGTGTAGCTTTATTTCACATTTCTTTTTTTTTTTTTTTTTTTTTTTTTTTTGTGGGTAATATTCTTTCTTCCACTTAATATATTTAAGGTGTATTTGTGTGTCTCTTCCAGTGACTGTTTCTTTCCATCCTTTGCCTATTTTCAACTACAGTTTGCCCTTGCCTTCCCAATTTCTACAAGGCCTTTATAGATTGGGGACTGTCTCTTTGCCTGTGATAGAAGCTGCCCATTTTGGGGGTCTAAACTTATCTTTTGACTTTGATACCAGGTTGTTGTCATTGTCCTTTATTTTTCAGCATGTAAGGTTTTTAAATTCATCTTTGTTTGATTTTTGCCTTTTGAGTGGTAACTAGAAAGGCTTCTCTACTCTGTGGTGACAAAGGATCCTTTGATGGTTTATTTTTCTTTAATTATGAAGGTTATTGAACTCAGGCGCCAACAGCTCTGATGCTATGGCTTAGGACTCCTTTTTAGACCTGTGAGTATGGTATGTAGTAGGAGATTCCTGGCATTGAGCTCTCCTGGGATGAAGCCACTTAGTCCTGTCATCAAATGGTTCCTTTAAGGTGTCAGGTGCCACTTGGCAATGTTTCATTTAGGGGTTTACATTAATCTCCTTCTTTGTTTTTGTACCAGTAACTGAACTCAGGACCTCATACTTCCCAGGCTACATTAATCTTCATATCTGAGACAGTCTCTTTTATTTTTTGCTTTCTCGGCAAACTCATACACAGGCTTTGATGTTGAAGTTATATTTACATCACTGAGAAGCATTTATGCTTCTTTTGGCTCTGCCTCAGGTTACATGAGAGTTATCTTCCATCCCCCTGTCACATTGTCTATGGTGGTCTAGTCTCCCAGCCGGCCTGGTCTGTGACATGAGAGGAGACAGGAAACCCACAGGGGCTTTGGGACTGGGGAGGAAGACGGGGAGATGGGGTGAATCCAGCTCATAATGGGTTCTGAAGGTCTGATTTTAGCTCCTGGGTTCCATTCTCTAGGACAGGATCAGCTCCCAGAGGCTCCCAGCCCAGGCTGTGTTCATTGACTTCCTGCACCCACCCCCCCCAAGCAGAAGCAAGAGCTGCTGCTGGTGGGCTAAGCAGCAGCCACAGCCCCCTCCAGGTGTCCGGCTGCCTGTGCAAAGCTGTGCCCCAGGCTGGATTTTCCCGCTTACTCCCTGCTGTGTAAGCTCATCTCTCAGTATCAGGTTTTGGATTATTTCCTTTGCATTAGAGGGGATGAGGTCCATGGGCCTTCCTGTCAGACAGCTCCTGCTGTGGTTGCCCTGGAGGTTTTCTCTGGCTGTAGGCATTCAAAGGACTTACTCAAACAGGTCAGAAGTATCAGGGACTTCACAAGCCCCAAGCAGCCTGCGGCAGTGACCATGGACATGTAGGACCAAGACCCCAGCCCATTCTTCTCGCCCCCTGCCTACGATGGCAACATGCTTGATACTGTGCCTGTCGCTGACTCCCTTCTGTCCCCTGCTCCATGGCCCCTTCCAGCACCTCCTGTGGTTGACTCCCAAATAAACTACAGACATTCATGTTTTTGACTCACGTAGGCTTTGAGGGGCCTTACCTGAAACGGGACATCTCAAGCCTCTTTTCTGAGACCCCAGGTGGATCAGTGACTATTAGGTACTCAGCTAGGATCCCCAACTGCCTGTATAGCAAAAGGATAAAATAAGAAACAAGAGACAAATTTAGTAATGCATGAATGATGATTCAGCAGGCGACCGGTAAGCCTAGGATGACTGAAGAGAGGGAGAAGATCCCACTAAGGAGGTCCTTGCCCTGGAATGCTTTTATTAGTGGTAGTGGTCTTGGTTTAGTCTTAGTGGGCCAGAGAGGATGGACCATTCCTAAAGAGTTAATGGAAAATACCCATAATCCCAATCTTCATTTATCCCTTAGGGAAGTATGCAAAATTAGCTATTATGAATTATGATCCCTAACATAACCCCTTTTTATTTTTATAATTACAGCACTTGAAACCACACACAGAATAGGACAGAAACCTGGCATCACTCAAGCCCTCCTCCAAGCTTGCTTTCCCCAGCGGAATGTGGCCTAAGCATGTGGCCTGCATGCCCTGCAGGGACCTGTGGTGGAGACCCAGAGAAGAGGATCCCAAGCTAGGTCTCCACCTCTCATTTTGATGCAGAAGACCAGAGCTTCAGAGACAGGAAACCCTTACCCAAGGGATGGGCTGGAGTGCCGGGGCTAGAATTCAGGGGTCCTAACTTGGGGAATCCTATGTTCTGTCAGTGCTGCCAGAGTCCCTGGAATTCAGGACATTGAGTCATCCTTGGTCCAGCCCAGGCCAACCCAGCTGTTAACAGACTCAGGCTCTGCATATGTTTAAGAAGGTTTGGGGTTACAATTTCACTGCATGTTGTACTGGACAGAATGGTACCCTCCCCCACAAGATTCACATCCTAATCCCAAGATCTGTGGTGGAATCTTGTTTGGAAAGAAGCTCTTTACAGATGGAGTTAAGGTCTCAGATGAGATTACCCACGGTTTTCCCTGTAAGCCCAAATCCAGTGATAAGTGATCAGTAAGTATGTCTGGTGGCAGAAGTATGTAAAAACTCACCTCAATACAGTAGGATCATGTGCTAGCAGTTGAACCCCCATGCCATGGGACAAAGGCAGAAGACATCACTGGGGAGCGTGGGAAAAGTTGAGAGGGCACAGGCTTGACAGTGAAGGAGAGAAGCTGAGGATAGGAATCTGAAGAAGATGAATAGCACATGCAAATGTCCTGAGGCTGGCCTGCAACAGTGGGAGAAGCAAGTCTGAGCATCAAGAGAAGGTCTGAGGACGGAGATCAGCCTGGGGACAATCTCAGGTAAGCAGGAAAAAACAAACAAACAAGCAACAACAACATAACAGAAAGAGGCTCTGCAGAGCTTAGTGCCAGGCCTGACCTGGGTACAGACAGGGGGATGGTGAAGAAAGTCTGGAGTCAATACGTACTGAAGAGCTGAGTCAACACAAACTGCTCCTTGAGTCACCTATGGCCCTAGCCAAATATCCTTAGAATAGGTTTTACACTGCAAAACTCCTTTGAAGAATGTGATGATCTATACAGGCTCAGGACTTTGGAGCATCTATTTTTAGGGAGTGGGCAGCGTTCTGGCCACATGCTCGATGCACCCAGAAGCCTGGTAACTAGGGGGTGGGGGGGGTGGGGAGGTGGGGAGGGGCAGCTCAGCGCTGTTGGCAGCTGCAGATTTTAGGTCCAGGTTTAGACAGAACCTCACAGCCTCTGTCACCAGGGACCCTACCTTTAAGGAATCCACAGCACAGTCATCTAAGGCACAGTGACAAGGCAAAGACCCTGCTTTGAGCCTCCTAAGGGTGTCTCTAGTTTCCTGTACCTGTAAAAGTTATTTTTACGCTGTTAACAGACTCTATTGTGCTCTATTTTTTAAAAAATTATTTATTTATTTTTTTAAAAAATATTTATTTATTTATTTAATTAATTAGTTAGTTAGTCAGTTAGTAAGCACAGGGTCTCACTATACAGCTCAGATTTGTATTGATTCTCCTGTCTCAGCCTTTCCTGTGGAGACTGTAGACAGGTACCACCATACTGTTTTCGGGCTGGCATGGCATGTACTACTGGTGATTGAACCCTGGTCCTTGTGCTTGCTGGCAGGTGCTTAGACTGCTGAGCTATCTCCCCAGTCTATGCTCTATTTTTATATTACACTGCAGGCTATTGAGTGTGCAATAATAACATTGTATCTTAAAAATGCATGTTCCCTAGTTTAAAGGTACTTCCCTGTTCAGAAATGCTAATAATCACACAAGTTTAAAACAGGCGCCCCTTGGGGCCCGGCAGGATGGCTCAGTGGTCTAAAGCGCCTGCTTAGGAAAGCTTGGGCGGCTGCAGGGACCGCGGTTTGATCCCCGGCACCACATGCTGCGCCAGCCCTGCCCTCAGGGCAGGCTGAGCTGGCCATAAACATAAACAAACAAAAGTTCTGAAACAAGAAAAAAAAATAAATAAAATTATTAGCCGGGAGTGGTGGCACATGCCTGTAATCCCAGCACTCGGGAGGCTGAGGCAGGAGGATCGGTGCAAGTTCGAGACCAGCCTGGGCTACAAAAGTGAGCTCAAGGCTAGCCTGAACTGCATAGCGAGACCCTGCCTCAATAAATAAATAAATAAATAAATAAATAAATAAATAAATAAAATAAAAATTAAAAAAAAAATAAAACAGGCACCCCTAGACTGGCTGGATGCAGGGTTATTACAAACTTTCAATTTATAAAAAAACCAGGATCCACAAAGCACAATGCAGCAAAGGGTGGTAAAAGCAGGTATGCCTGTAGGTGACTATTTTGATAAATGCAGGAAGACAGAGATGAATGCTCAAGATCTGGCATAAGGAGTTTAAGAAGCACCACATCACACACTTGGTGGGAAGCTGCTGGCTAGGCCTGGGCGCTACTTCAGTCTTGGGCTCGGCTAGGTGGGCGCCGGTGCCCCTTCCCTGAGCAAGGGCCTCAGTCGTCCTCTCGACCCCACTGGGGTATGTCAGGCTGCTGCCTGGGGCTCCCAGCTTGTCACACCCTGTCTGAGTGATGTTGACGAGGATGTAGTGTCACCTGTGCCTGCAGGAAGCTGCCTGACACACTAGATATTTCACATGTTATTAGCTAGTCTTGTTCATCCCTAAGCTGATTTCCATTCTGCACATCACAGTTCTGCAGCCCCCACGGCCAAGACTGGGGCTGCTCAAGGGCAAGGAGGCTCTGGCCAGAAGGGTGGCAGAGAAGTGGCCTGTGACCTGAGCTGGGACTCTGGGTTCAGGGACACTGTTTCTTCATGGCTGTCCACAGTGGAGTGAGAGGAGGCTTGAATCCAGGGCTCTGCAAGGTCCCCAGGAGGACACAAACAGTGTTTGTTAGATTCTTTTCTCTTGAACCATTGTACTTCCTGACTTCCCTCTTCAGGAAAGACGAATCTAGAAAACAAATGCTCCTCTTGCGGCGTTGGCCCACATATTGGACTTGTAGCCCTGAATTCAGTGCCAGGAGGATATCCACATGCACGTGTGACCCAGGGTATCCAGGGGTCACTGACTTTGAGGTCTCCTTCCTCCTTGTCCACTGCCCTCCCTAGCAGGGTGGCAGAGGCCTCTTGCTGCCCACAGTGCTAAGCCAACCAGATCCTGGAGCCTGGGGACAGTGGGACCCCAGAGTCTCTTGGAGACTGAGGACAGCACCACCACTCTAGACTCTAGACTCCCTTCGTCCTCTGGGACCCCAGGGAACTTCTCCCGGTGTTTCCCTGTCAGTAGCCCTCTGTCTCCTGTGACTTGGTGTCTGCCCTCTGGTCCTCTGTGTACCCTCAGCGTGTGGGGAAGGCTTCTACCTAAGAGGGAGAGGAAGACCACCAGCTAGGATTGTGGGAGGGAAAAGCAGACACACTTCTGACTAGGCTCTGAGAGGAGCACAAATCCAGCCACTCCCCACCCCCATCCCAAGGGGCAGACACCCTGTGCCCTGGCATGCTTCAGTGGCTAGCACTCCCCTCACTCTGTCCTGAAAGGATGATGACAGCCACACTGTGCTGCCAACTTCCCCCGACCTGGGGAAACCAGCCAAAGGCGCAGCCACCCTTGTCTCAGGAGAGGATTTCTGTTCCAAGGACTTTGAGTGCCCCTTGGCTCCCAAATAGCAGGCCCTTCCTGATGCAGCAGTGCCCAGGCTGCCCCTGCCCACAACACATGACCCAAGGGGCTCTGAGGCAGCCAGCACCAGGCAGGTTACAGCCTAGCCAGGGTCAGTGGCGCTGCCCAAACAAGTGCCTTGAACAGACTACATGGGAAAAAAAAATCTGTAGCACTTTTAACAATGTGATGCTGGGTGTGAGGGCTACGCCACAGGGAATTCACAGCATGACCCAGGGCCAGTCAGCCCTGCCACTTAACTAAGCGTGACCTTGGGGCTTTTAGTAGCTTTGCCTTGCCTCAGTTTCCTCATCTATACAACTTAGATAGCTGGTCAATTTCGGCATGTGGAAGATCCACAGTCAGAGTTTCCTGAATCCTTTCTGGCCAGTTTCAAGGCATAAGAAAAGCCTAGGAGCAAAACACAAAGACAAAATAATGAGGCTGTGCCCCACCAGGGCCAGACCAGCTTGCCTCAGCCTATGAGCGCATTTCGGTCTATCATATGGCTATGAGACTTCCCTCCGGGGCTCCAGGGCCCTTGTACTGTTATTTACCTCATCTTTTTTCCTGTCTACTGGCTTCTAAAGAATGTATCTTCGACAGAATGTTGATATCAACTACCAACTACAGAGCCAACATCACTCAGCACAAATGAAAGGAAGCTAAGCACATCCGTGGAAGCAATAAACAGGACATACTTACCCTACGCGGCAAGGCTCTGAGGGAGGCTGGCTTTCTTCTGCTCCCTGGCCCCTAGCAGTTCTAGGGTTCCAATGCAGGGCCTCACAAGTGCCAAACACCAAGCACAAGCTTTACATTTATCCCCTAGAACAAAATATTCCTGGCATTGATGTATACCTGCAATCCCAGCTACTTGTGAAGCTGAGGCAGGAGGATCACAAATTCAAGCCCAGTCTGGGAAACTAAGTGAGATTCTGTCTCAAAATAAAGAGGGCTGGGGAGCTGGGCATGTTGACACATGTCTGCAATTCCAGGGTCACTGGGCAGGGTCTGAGGAAAGTCCCCCCAAAGAGAAAGGGGACTTTATCGTGCTCCCTCAGGGAATAAGCAGCAGGGTAGCTGACTTTCAGCACAGAAAAAGAACTTCAGACTATTGGTTTTAGTACAGGCAGGTTTATTATACAGAGTGTCTTAGTTACTTTGTTCTAGTTGCTGAGAAAATACCTGACATCTAGAGTTAAGAGGAAAAGTTTACTTAGCTCGTGGTCTGTACAGGTTTCAGTCTGTAATCAGCTGGTTCCAAGACAAAGTGGCCTCTCAGAGGAGAGAAATTCTTGGTGGCAGAAGATAGCAAAAGCAACAAGAGAGCTGGAGACAAGCTTCTTTCTGTCCCTTTTATTGTAGCCAGTCTACCAGAATTAAAACAATGCCACATCCAATCACCCACTCTTGCTCCAAGCACTCTAAATTCCAGTAGTGCACTATAAATCAGTCATACACTCTATAGATTCAGCCACCTCCAAAAAAATTGTATGATTGCCTGAGGTTTTGGGAGGACATCTAGACACAAAGCATATGACATAGGAGAAAGAAACTCCCAACCTGCTTGATGCCAGAAAGAGAGTTTATGTTTTCTAAAATTGAAGAATGAATTCTAGGAACAACAGAGATTAAGAGTAGGAAGAATGTCTTGAAAGAAAGAAAAGCTTGTCAGAGAGACAGAAGGTGGCCCAATGAGGCAGATTCAAAGTGGGACAAAACTAAACTCAACTGATAAGCTTACAGGTATAGGGGCCAGGCATGCATGTAGCCCAAGAGGTCCTGAATTTGATTGCTGGTACTCATCCTCCCGGTGCACACCTAGCCGCTTAGGTAATACGATTCAGTGGGAAATCCCAAGGTGAGCGTGAGATGGAACAAAACTATGGTGACTCTAGGTCACAACAAGTATAGTCATTTAGGTAATCTTGATTAAATGAAAATGAAATTGGGAAGCATACGAGGACCAAATACTTTCCAGGGCTGTGGAGATAGCTCAACAGTCTAATGTCTGCCTAGTCAAGTGCAAGGATGTGGGTACAATTCCTGATATTGCATGCTGTGCTGGCCACCAAGGCTGGGAGTGGAGGCTGAGACAGGGGGATCTACAAGCCTGAGCTGGGTAGTGAGACCCTGTGCCAAATACATAAAACTAAAAAAAGAAAAGACTCTCCTGGGAGGGGTGGTTTAAGGAGGTTAACCCTAAGGTGTTAAGGCCTATTTAGAATATCAATCAGTATTCTCATCCCTAGAGAAAGTAAACAGGTGAGTAGCTCCTCTTTTCTTAAAGCCTGGCAGCCAGTGAATGTGCCTCTAGCCCAGTGGTTCTCAGCCTTTCTAATGCCGTGACCCCGCAATACAGTTCCTCATGTTGCGGTGACCCCACACCAAAAAATAATTTTGATGGCTACTTCAAAACTGTAATTTTGCTACAGTTATGAATCGGAATGGCTTTAGGCGACCCCTGTGTTTTGGTCATCCGACCCCTGCCGGGGTCGCGACCCATGGGGTAAGAACCCAGCATAGCCAGAGCATCTCCTGCACTGACCTTTTGAGGGCCCAGCCCTACCTGGCTGCCTAAAACACTTAAGGAGACTAGGAAAGACTCCCGTTAGGGTAGATGGAGGGGCTCGCTGTGATGCAGGGACTCAGCCTGCTCACTTACAAAAACAGGGGTTTAGCTCCTCATGATTAGCTGAAATGGGCCAGGGCGGGGTCGTTGTCTCTGCCATGCTTTGCGTGGCTCTGGAGGACTCCCACGGCTTGTGGGCTACTCTGCTTTCTGGTGGACATCTGCCCTTATGAGGGGAGGGTGTCAGTTCCTATCCTAGCTAACTGCTTCTGCTTGTGGGGAGATGATCTCATCATGGGGTGCTCTGCAAAGTTCTGCTTCTCTTGGAATCCGGGGCATGGTAGGTTTGATGTCTTCTAGACCTTACTCCAGGGGAGGTGGAAATGGATGTTGTGACAGCTGACAAAGGAGAGACCCTGAGAATAACTTTATTTATTTTCCTTTACAAATTTTAATAAACTAAGTAGACATGTACTTAGTATCATTTTCACAATTACTTTTTTAAATGTATTTGGTTGTTACAGGTCTCACTATGCAGCTCGGCTGAGAGTAATATTAGTTGATCTTACTGTTCTTGTAAGGCCACACGTCTAAAAGGGCAGACTTATAGGCATATTATAGCAGAAGTTAGAAATCAGTTCCTAGCCAGTGACTGTGCTCGTGCTGCCTGTCACGTAGTCAGCTTTGTCTATGAAATTCTCTCTGATAATCTGTGTCCAGCTTGTGTTTTCCTTAGAGAAAAACATACACTCTTTCCAACTTGCTTCCAGGACATCATGCCTGGGACCGATGTGCCCAGTCACGGACCCATTTAACTCTACTTGCTCTCTGTGCCCGCTTCGGCAGCACATACACTAAAACTGGAACAGAAGTCTGCTTGCTCTGCTCACACTCTCTGCCCCCTTTCCAGAATATTAAACAACTCCTTTTAAGTAAACCTGCCAGACATCACATGACATTCCATGTAACCAGTCATGTAGTACTGTGATATCAGCTGTGTATCCCTCATTCAAAAACTAAGTTTACACTAAACTCAAACCTGACTCTAGGCTGGTGATTTGAGCCAGTATAGTAAGTATAAGTGCCTTCTAACTCCTTGGTGCAATGTCTTCCATTTGTTTTGATATTGGTTTTTCTGTTATGGTCTCAGTCTTGAAAGAGAGCAAGATAAACTAGACGAAGTTGAAGCCCATAAGCCTTATAATACAGACATTTTTGAGTGATTTGTATGCCTATGTTCAGAGCTAAGCAGGGATCCAGAGTTTTATTTATTTCTATTATTTATTTATTTTGTGCAGGGTCTCCCTATATAGCTCAGACTCATATTGATACCCCAGATTTCTGCCTCTCTAGTGCTGGGATTACATGCGTGTGACACCATGCCCAGAGTCTATCACCGGCTCAGTGCACCTGGGGGCAGGGCTGGTGCAGCACGTGGTGCCAGGAATCAAACCTTTGCCCCTGCACTTACCTAAGTAAGTGCTTAGTCTGCTGAGCTATACCACTGGCCCTAGGGATCTAGAGTTTAAGGTAATGTTATAGTCAGGGTTTGCAAGGGAATAGATTTAATACAGGAGACAGTTATAAAATTATTTTGTGATATACATCCCAAAAGTCAAATTCAGAGAAGTGCAATAGATCTGTCCATAGACTAGAGACCCAAAGAATCCAACGGAGGGCCTGGATTCCATGACAATGTCCTGCACGAGTCCAGCACCCACAACAATGTCTCAGGCAAATCTGTACTAAGGATCTACACTGGGAAAGGCCAAAGGTCAGTGGTAGGAGCTATAAAGTCTGTGCCAGCGGGATGAAGGATCTGTGGAAGCAGGCTGAGGGATCTGCACTGGAGCCAGGAAGTGATGTTCAAAGTAAGGACCAGACCCAGCACTCGGGAGGCTGAGGCAGGAGGATCGATGTGAGTTCGAGACCAGCCTGGGCTACCAAAGTGAGCTCAAGGCCAGCCTGAACTGCATAGCGAGACCCTGTCTCAAAAAAAAAAAAAAAAAAAAAAAAAAAAAAAAAAAAAAGTAAGGACCAGAGCTCCCTGCACAAGTACCACCACTGTTCTCAGTGACAGTGAGAATTCAAGCTCCCCCAAAATGAGAGTAGCTGCGTTCATATCAGGCAAGCCAGCAGGGCCCTTTATGCTGTTGGCAACGACCTTCAGGTCAGCCTTCCACACTAGAACCACACTGATTCAGTTCGGGTAGGTATGACAAGTTGACTGATAGTTAATCCACCACAGGTAATAAGGGATACACAACTTAAGTTTTCTTGTCTCCTTTCTACTTACCTGTATTCTTTTTTTTTTTTTTTTTTTTTTAAGAGTTCTTTTTTTTTTAGAACTTTTTATTTTATTTTATTTTTTTCTTGTTTCAGAACTTTTGTTTGTTTATTTATTTATTTTTATGGCCAGCTCAGCCTGCCCTGAGAGCAGGGCTGGCGCAGCATGTGGTGCCGGGTATCGAACCGTGGTCCCTGCAGCCGCCTAAGCTTTCCTAAGCAGGCGCTTTAGACCACTGAGCCATCCTGCTGGGCCCCGTTACTTGTATTCTTTTATCCTCATTCTAAGAGGCTGCCGACCGCAAGCTCCAGCCTAGTTGGGGCAATTTAGTGAGTCAGTGAGAGTCTGTCTCAGAATAAAGGGATCGTTCAGTGTGAAGGCCTTGGCTTCAATCCTCAGTAGCCTTCCACAAGGTCAAGACTTCCTTGAGTTAATGTGCGGCTGACAAAGACCTGAAGAAGAATGAACTTCCTGCCATGAGAGGCCACATTTAAGGACACTGAGAACCATTGCAGTTGTGTCCTGGGGACCTTAGCCTGGCATTTATACATTTGGCAGGTTGACACCTCATGACACCCCTTTGCCTCGCTACCTATTCTTTGTTCATCTTGGGTGCTCAGTGCTCTCTGGCTGGAGCAGCCTGTTCACGTGGTACCCTTTGTTCTCAGGACGGGCCTTGCTCCAGCCACACACATGTGATTGATCTTAGCTTCAGGCTCTCCCCACACTTTACCCTCTCCCAAGCAGAAAACCTGAGGGGCCCACTGCTGCCTTCAACCCATAGAAAGCAAAGAGTTAGTGGGCTCCAATTCCCACAGGGAAACTTGGTGACAACACTGTACCCACCTTGGACTCTACATACACAGATGACCATTTCTGTCTGCCCTCTTCCCTTGCTGTCCATGTCCTCCACTAGGTCAGGAAACCCCAGGTTATCCTGGGGGCCTTCATCTCACCAGCCCTTGTGGTTGCCCACCAATAACGTAGCCTGCAAACAACAGAGCTTCAACCCAAACAGGACTCCAGGGTAGCAGAAGACAGGGTCAGAAGGCAGGCCAGGTCATACAGCACCCCACGTGGCTCCCCTGGACAATAGGAAGGGACACCTGGCTCCACACAGGTGCAGCGATGTTGCCCACAGCAAATCCTGGCCATTTTCCAGGTACACTATGGGTAGAGGATTGGGAAAGTTTGCAGAGGGGGTGGTCCAGTATGTGGAACCTGCCTGAGGACACCCTCATGGCCCCAGCACTGTGCACCTAGCAGAAAGGGAAGAGTACAAAAATATGAATATGAATAAACAGCCTCATGTCCTGAGGGAGAAAAGAGCAATAAACAGAGCCCAAGGAGAACTGCTGTCTCTCTTATAAATTCTGGCAAGCTGGGATTCAAGGTTGCAGATAATAGCTTCTCCTGCTGGCTTGTTGTTTCATCCCTTGCTTGGGATGTTAATAGCTAGCATTGTGTAAACTTAGAGTTAGGTAAATGCTGAAGTCAATAGAGAGAGTGATTTGTGTTCACCAAAGTAGCTATGCACATTCCTTAGCCTGTCTTTAGCCCTCAATAAATATGAGAAGTTTCTGAGGCTCTGGGCTCACTTAGAGACTAATCTCAGTGTAACCTCTGAAGCTATATTCATCAGGTCTTCTCATCACTTCTTTCAGCTCCAGTTTGTAGCATACAACAGAGGAGCAGTGAATGCTTAGAGCTTGAGGCGGTGTGGCTAGAGAGAGTAAAGATAAAAGACCTTTGAAACAGGAAAATGGGCCACCCACAGCCACCAGTCCAGGAAGCCCAGCTTTGCAGCCATCAGCCCCCGAGAGCCAAGACTTTTACTGACTGCCAACTTTCCTAGTTGGTTCTTCCCTAACTCTAACCTCAATTTAGAACTAAGTGGAACAAGTGAAGAAGTCCACCGTCCAATCTCACAGGTTGCCTGCACCTGTTAGCCCGCCTTGCAGCCTCCATCCTGCCAACCTGAGGCGACCCTGTCCTGCACAAACCAATTCATTTCCCTGCCTCCCTTTCAGTCTCTGCCCAGCAGGCAAGGGTGGCCACTCCCTTGCTGTGGATTCTAAATAAAAAAAACTCCGCTTGTTCTCATTTGGTCTTTGCTTAGTTTCTCATTAGTAAAAATAAACATAAAACTCTTGTATATGGTATGCAGCTTATAAATAGAGCTAATTGCTGTTGCAGCTTCCCCATGATGAATATCTTATGTGCAATATCAAGCTAACGTTCATTTTCTATAAAAGAAAGCTGTGGCTCATAGAGGAATGAACACAGTGGGACTTGGACCCAGGCAGTGGGATGCTGGGCCCTTGGTTTAAGACATTGCTACTCAGGCTGAGCTGCCTGCTGGTAGCAGCTCCCCCTGAGCATAAAAGGGCCTGGAGTTTAGCTTTGTATACTTACCTACTTGTGGCAGTTAGGTTGCCATGTCAACCTGATTGGCTTTGGGATCCGCCTGGGGGTTGGTGGAGCCTGCTTCTGTGTACATCTGGGTGGTCACGGAGACCTGGCCTCAAGGATCCATATCTGGACCTCTTGCACTGTTCCCCTGTTCCAGACAGCATGACTAAGCATCTTCCCTTCACTGCACAGTTCTGCCATGATCCTCCTAGGAGCCAGCTGGTCATGGACCAAATGCCCTGACACCATGAGCCACAGAATCCTCTCCTCCTGGGAGCTATGGGCGTTGGTATGGCAGTGTCCTAGCAATGGGCAAGTTGACTCATTAGTATGAGAATTTCCCCTCTCCAACCAGCATTATAAATCCAGACCTCTGTCTCTGACTGTGGCCACCTGGTACAGTGAGACTGGGAAGGCAGTGGCGTAAGGCTTGGGAAAGCTGCCACCTTAACCACCAGCCTTCCCTCCATGAACACAACGTTCTGCCCAGGTAGTTAGATTTTTTATTTATTTCTTTGTGTTTACAGCCTCTACATATAGAATATGTATATATATATATATATATATATATATATATATATATATATAATATCTATATATATAGATATCTATATATCTATATATATCTATAATATATATATATAATATCTATAGTATATATATATTCTATATGTAGAGGCTGTATATATATAGTTTGTTATATATATATAGTTTGTTAGTTTTATGTTCAAATATTTTATGTGTGTGTGAGGGGGTGGGAGTATTTTTGGTACTGGGATTACAGGCATGTGTCACCATGCCTTGGTATCAGTGATATTTCAGAGCAACTTTGATTTTTGACTTCTAATTGTTTATTGCCAGTTGAGAGATGCTGTTGGCTGTTGTGTGTTGAGCTTGTATCTGTGGCCTTTCCGAGTTCATTTATTGGTTCCATGAGGGTGTGTTGGTTGTTTTGGGAGACTTGTGACTTTCTATGAAGAAAATTTTGATACAATAGGGATACATTTTGGATACAATAGGGACTGTTTAACTTCTTCCTTCTCAATTGCTTGTTTCTTTTTCTTGTCTTATTGCACTGCCTGGTACCTGTCTTGAAGGGAATGAATCTGATCTATTGCTATTAAGTCTACTAGTAGTCAGTTTTTCTATCCTCTCTATCCCCAAATATGTCCCCCAAATATGCAGTGCTGATCCCCTCTGTCCATAGTTTGTTGAGTTTTTTCTTTTTAAATCAGCTATGGTGTTAAATACAGTCACTTTTATTTCGATTGAATGATACGTAGAGTTGTAATCAGAGTCTGGTTTGTAATTGCCATGAGCCTGGTGATATGTGGGGGCTACAAGGCTCCTCCTTCTGTATTAGCCCACCCCACATCCCAAGCCACCCCAGAGGAAGGGCAAGCAGCAGCAGAACTGGTGCCCTCAGGCTGTGGCTAGGTCCAACTTTGTTGGCAGGGGAGTGTCCCCCTGTATGGCACCACAGCACCTTGGGGAGCAATAGAGGTTTCTGGGAGCCATAGACTAGTCCCTGGATAGTGGCCCTGAGGCCCATCAAGTTTCCCCACCCAAGATCTCTTCCCTGCGAATAGGCCGAGTGCCAGAACCAACCCTATATTCTACTCACGCACCCAGGAGCCCTATTTTCTTTATTCTTCATTCATGCATCCAGCAAACATTTCTGAGCACCTTTTGCATGACAGGCCTAAGGATACAACATAAAGTGCCACCTCTTGGAGCCTTGATTCCAGCAGGGAAAGAGAGAAACCTAACCCCGCCTGCATGAGAATACTCTTGTTGGTTTCTCTCTTCCTCTGCTGAAATTGAGGCTCTCATGCAGGTGGGATGGAGAGGTGGGAGAGGAATTTCTTTTACTCAGATATTGAGAAAAATCTCTCTGAAGAAGACAGTGGAGCAGAAACTACAGTGAAATGAGGAATGGACAGGCAGCAGGAGGAGCAGGTGTAAGGGCTCCGGGCAGGCAGAGGATGACAGAGGGTACAGTGGTGCCCTCACCAGACATCAGTTCCTCATTCTTGCCCGGCAGGTATACAGGCGCCAGTGTCTCACAGCCGAGCCCTGTGCATCCTCTGTTCAAGACAGCTACAAGGGCACCTTGGTTCAGAGTTCTTGGCACCCTAGTCAGCAGAGTACCTGAAACAGCTTAAAAAAAAAAAAAGCAGATGTTGCCAAAGATAGGATATTGCTATGCAATTTGGGCTGGGTTTGAACTCATTACATAGCCCAGGCTGAACTCGAGCATGTGCCAATCTTCCTGCCTTAGTGTCCCAAGTGCTGGGTAGCAGGTGTGTACCACCATGCCCAGGTTTTTGTTTTCTGTTTCTTTTGTACTGGGAATTGAGCCCAGGTCTTTCACGGTGAGCTGCTGCAGCACCAGCTCTTTCTATCTTTTTAAACTTGGAAATAGGCTTTTACTAAGTTGCTAAATTGCCCATGGTGGACTTGAACTTGCAATCTTCCTGCCTCAGCCTCCTGAGTAGCTGGGATTACAGGCATGCACCACCACATCCTGCTGGTAGATGGTTACATTTGTTCACTATGTTTCCTTATTTTTCTTAGATTTCTAGAAAGTTACAGCAGCTAAAAAGTAATTTTATCACCTGTGGACCTGTGTAAGTATGTGTGTGTGTGTGTGTGAGAGAGAGAGAGAGAGAGAGAGAGAGAGAGAGAGAGAGAGAGACGGAGAGAGATATAACTGTTAGCCTTTGAATCAGGGTTGAGTTTTACTAGGCAAATCTATTTTTAACGATTCAGTAAATGTTTGCTGAGTGCTGGCCAAATAGCTCAGTGGATTAAAGTGCCTGCTTAGGCAGACAAAGCGGCCTGGGGGGCCTGGGCAGCCTGGGCGTTCCATCCCTGCCTGCCCTTCTGGCCCCACCCCACCCTTGGGGAGCACTGAGATAGACTGAGACTGGACATGGTGGCCCACGCCTGTAATCCTAGAGCTTAGGAGGCAGATCACTATGAGTCCAATCTATCTAGTGCAGCCCTGTAGACCCTTACTAAAATATATATATAAAAACAAAGTTTGCTGAATGGATAAATGCACAAATGAATGCATGAAGGGATGACACCACCCCCCAAATGAGTAACAGATCTGGGACACTCTCCCTAACCCCCACAGCTGCATTGCTCGCTATCCTCCCTCCGAGTACGGCACCACTGTCATTTCTGTTGTCTCACTCACTTTGGCCTCCCTCCGCTATCCCATGACAGGTGGCCAGCAGTGACCCAGTCATCCCCCCAGGGTACCATAGACCAGCAGAGAGCAGGTCACCTACTCATCTCATTCCCTTCCCCAGAGCCCCATTTCCCTGGGGACACTCTGGGGGTGACAGTGCCCATGTGGCTGCTGAGTTTCAGAAGCCCACCTGTCACCGTAAGCAGAGAGGAACTCCAGGCCACTGCAGGGCTCCCTCATTGATTTGTGAATTATCCTCTCACTTGCTGCCCCCGCAGAGATCCTTAAAGCCCCCCTATGCACCCCCCAGCTGACAGAACTCCAGCCTCCATGCCTGGCAGCAGCTCTGAGGAAAGGAAGATGAGAAGGTTGGAGCATCCCCACAAGCTTAACTTCTTCACAGACCTTCCTGAGCCTCTCTTCAGGCCAATCAAGGCGCCAGGGTTTGAGCCCCCGAGGGCCTCCCAGGGAACTGAATTTCTCCCTTTTGTATTCAGGCAGTTCGGGGAGAGCTGGAGGCACCTCCTCCCAGGTTGTGCCACAGCAGTGTCCTCCCTCAAGTTAGCACCACCTCCTGTCACCAGCTGGCAAGGAACCCGAGGCTCAGGTTGCATCTGAGCTGCCTGAGGGTCTTGTGCTTTGTGGCCTGAGGCTCAGGAAGGACAGGTGAAGGGCAGCCAGTGCCAGCATCTGGAGACAGAGCCCATGCGAGGCAGCAGCTCCCGCAGGACTGAGGGCTTCAGGGACCCCTCAGGTGGGCTCTGTGACACCAGCAAAGTAGCAGTCTGCACTGGTGTGCATCCTTTGCAGTCAGCAGGGAAAAGAAGGCGCCCAGCTTTGAAGGGAGACAGCCCGCAAGGAACCTTGCTTGTCACTTTGTGATATGGGGCTGATGTGTTAACTGTGTTCAGCTTCTGTTTCAGGTCCTGGAAACCCAGATGTGAAATGTGAACTCTTCTGCCTGGCTACTGGGAAGTTTCCTGGGACTGAGGTAAGTGAAGCCGAAGCTGGAGCAAAGCTTGTAGCTCCTGCAGGGGCAATGACTTGACACCAGGGACCTCAGCATAACAATGGTGTTTGTTCCCAACAAGGAAATCGAGGCTAGAGTGAGGCTAGATCACTTAATGCATTTATTGAAGGCCTGGAGCCATCTCTGCAACCCTGCCTGGTCTCTTCCATCTCATCTGGACAGGAGTCTGTCCCCTCCCTCACAAAAGGACCTAGTTTCACCTCCCCTGCTTGCACCCTGACTTCCAATGCCTCAACCATGTACATACATGGGGTGTCCTATTTTTCTCCTTCGGTAAATAGCAGCCACTTCCACTAGCAACACATCTTACAAATCATTGTGTGCGAGTCTGAGCAGAGCTTCTCCATTCTGTAAGCTGCGAGGCTCTCCACTGCATGCATGCATGGAGGAGTGTGATGCGCTTGCCCAGGGGTGGGTGCTAGTGGAAGCACTCCCAGAAACTGGCCAGCTCCAGGGTGTGCTAGGTGCTTCTGAAGCAGTTTGGTGACAATGTACTTTTTTTGTACTGGGAATTGAACCCAAGACCTCACATGTCCCAGGCAAGCGTTGTGCCACTAAGCTATATCCCCAGCCCCAACAATGTCCTTTCTGCTGCCCTCTCACCTGGCCAGCACAGCATCTTTGGATCTTGGCCAACACTGAGGCAAAACCATGCCCCTTCGTGCACTGTGAGTGTCAGCTTCCTCCACAAGGGGGCGTCTCCTTCCACGTGGGGTCTCCTCCACCCCATCAGGCTGTTGATCACTTTCTAGTTGATCTGCACCTTGTTCTTTACACTTGGGCCTGTGACACAAGTTACAGCTATTATCTCGGCTTGTTTAGAGCCAGCTCTTCTGACCTCTGCTAGACTCTTGCCTTCTCTTTCTTGCAAAATTCCTCCAGCCTCTAGCTCTGTTCTTCGCTCTCAGTAAAAGATCAAATATTTGTCAATTAGATTCATGATATAGTCTTTCTTTACTCAATGATTATATGTAAAAAAAAGACTTTAAAGCATTACCACCACCATTTTATCTATTGGTATATAGACATGTATTTTTTAAAAACATTTTTCTTGATACAAGGTCTCGCTATACAGTTTGGTTCAGACTTATAGTGATCCTCCTGTCTCAGCCTCCCTAGTGCTGGGATTACAGGCTTGTGCCACCAAGCCGTGTTCCAGCCCAGCATGGCATGCAGTACCTGGGATGGAACTTGGAACCTTGTGCTTTCCAGACAAGCACTTATGCCACTGAGCTATCTCCCCAGCCCTAGATATACATTCTTGTTCTAATATATTAAATACTATCAGTCCTCTGTGTTTGTTCCACAGATTCAACCAACTATGGATTAAAAATATCCAGGGAGAAAATGTATCTGTATTAAATATGTATAGACTATTTTTGTCACTTTTTTTCCCTTTTTGAGTGCTAGAGATTAAATCTATAGTGTAACACATGCCAGGCAAGCACTCTAGCAAAGAGCTACATTCCAGTCCTTTGTATTTATTTTGAGACAAGGTCATTAGGTTGTCTAGGCTGATGTCTGACTTGTGACCCTCCTGCCTCAGCCTCCTGAGTACCTGGCACTGCAGGGATGCACCACCATGCCAGCAACACTGTTTCCTTTACAATACCGTACAGCAACTCTTCATGTAGCATTTACATTGAATGAGATGTTATAACTCATGCAGAGAAGATTTAAATATGTGGGAGGATACACTTAGGCTATATGCAAACAGCGTGTCATTTTGTACAAGAGATGTGAGCATCCTTGGATTTTGTTACCTATGAGAAGTCCTGGGAGCCAGGTGTGGTAGTGCATGCCTGTAATCCCAGCACTTGGGAGGCTGAGGCAGGAGGATCAGTGCAAGTTCGAGACCAGCCCGGGCTACAAAATTAAGGCCAGCCTGAACTGCATAGTGAGACCCTGTCTCAAAAAGACAAAAAAAAAAAAAAAAAAAAGAAGAAGAAGTCCTGGGACCAAAAAAGTGCTAAAGATTGACAGGGAGAGGCATGGGAGCCCAGGACCCCAGAACTCGGGGTGGGGAGGAGAGCCAGCAGTGACTAGGGTGTGGCCAGAATGGAGGCTTGGCCCAGGTTGCAATCTTCCCCACCACTGAAAAGAAGACTCCAAAGTGGGCGGATGGGGTAACACTTGGAAAAAGGTCCAGCAGCCCCAGAACATGCTGCCTGTACAATCAAGGAGGCTCAGGCCACCACAACCACTGCCACCAGGAAGTGCAGACAACTGATACTGTACTGAAATGACATTAATGAGGTCCAGGGACACAGAACAAAATCAGGCCCACAGTGCAGCCAGGACTATCAGCTCCTGGCAAGCCATCCTACCATGGGCATAACTTCTTCAGGTCCTGGGAATCAGAGCAGGCCGTCAGTGGTATCTTCTGGGGAAGCATCTGGAGAAAGGTCAGCCTCAATCCAGCCTCCTCCTGATCCAGCTCCAAGATTCCTCAGAGGTCTCAAGAGCAGCTTTTCAGCAGAGAAAACGTGTAGGAAATAGTTTGGTTGCTTTAAAAGAGCTAATTCTCCCTGGAGTCTTTTTCCACCTACTTTGATTTTAATGCTGAGAATACTGAGCATGAGGTGGAAGCCAGGACCTTGTGCATGCTAACCATGCCACTCTACCACTGAGCTGCAGGCCCCCCGCCCTCCAAACAAAACATTTCAGTGTACCAATAGTACAGTCTTGTTATAGCTAGGCACAGCGCTGAGTGGTCAAGCTCTAGCACTGACTCATCTCCTGCAATGGAAACTTTATACCCATCACTCTGCTACTCTTCCTTTCCCTCTCCCATTTCCAGAGCTTTCAGATACAACTTGTTCTATGAATAGATCCAGCAGATTTTAACAATCATGTTTAAGGAGAACTTTGATTAATGTTTGTACCATTTATCTACTTAGTTAATTAAACTCCTTTAAACATTTTAAGCTGCAATCAAACTTTATTATATTCAGTTTTTAAGTTTCTCAATTATCTAACAAATCTTCGCAAGTCCTTACATGATTCTTATAAATCAGATACATTAAATGTACAATTATGCTGATTTTTAAATATTCAAAAACAGTTTACCATCTTAGTTCAATTTCAACTTGCAATCACAGGTCGGAATCTATGACTCAAGAGCCTATTTAAAATCAGAATCATAAGTGTGATGTTAACACCCAGATATGTGAAATTCTCTTAAACTTTGTTCCTAAAATGTCAAAGATGTATATTTCTGAACTGAGCACCAAAATATAAATGCTATCATTTTGACCTACTTCATTCACTGCCATACTCAGATCTGAATTTCCCGTGGTTTAAAATTGTTTTCCCAGACAGAGCTGGGATTTCCCTCTCGCGCCCTTTTCTGCTCAGCGGGGTGAGGTATTTTTTTTTTTTAATATTTCATTTCTATTCTAACTGGTTGGTAGCTATTCAGTTCCCATATAGCCAGGGGTCAGACCCCAGATTTTTCATGGTTTGCAACAGGATTGCCCTTATTTCAGACAACTAGCTGCAGATTCTGAGGTTCCTCGGGCCATCTGCATTTCTGAATGACTGGCTATAAATTTGGGGGTTCTAAGATCCCCTCAGGTTTGGCATTTTGCTAGAAAAGCTCAAGGTATTCAAGAAGGTGCTGTCAACCTGAATTAATGACAGAGAGAAGCTCTCCTAAAACAGATTTTATTTGGGGTGATATGATGGTAATGTATGGTATGTGTGCTATGATAAACATTGGGCCTATACTCAGGGAGGCAAAAGAAAAGGTATTTTAAAGATTACACAGATTGCCTGGGAGATATCTTAGTGGAATAAGTGCTTGCCTGGCAAGCACAAGGTCTTAGGTTCAATCCCTGGTACCACAAAATGAAGAAACAAAACAAAACAATTAAAACATACACACACACATTCGTTGATCTGTGTAGTGAGATTTGTATATATATGCTACACAAATTATGTCAAAACAATTATCCTTGGTTAATTGTTGTGCTAAAGGTTGTGTTGATCTAAGGAGGACAGGCAGATGACAGGTTGGTGTCCTCCTAGAAGCTTTTTTTTTGTGTGGATCGGCAGTGGCCTGTGTACGGTTACCATTTTGGCAAAGTCTTTTATGATCATTCTGGCTATCAAGCAAATAAACATAATCTCCCTTTCATGTTCTCCTGACCCTATTGTTTTAGGGTTTGACATAGTGACTCCATTTTTATTCCAGCGACTGTCACAGTGCTATATGTATGGTTGCACTTTGATTATAAAGGACACAGATGGAGCCGGGCGTGGTGGCGCACGCCTGTAATCCCAGCACTTGGGAGGCTGAGGCAGGAGGATCGGTGTGAGTTCGAGACCAGCCTGGGCTACAAAAGTGAGCTCAAGGCCAGCCTCAACTGCATAGTGAGACCCTGTCTCAAAAAGACAAAAAATAAAATAAAATAAAATAAAAAATAAAGGACACAGATGGGGAAAAGCTAACTGAAGAAGCACACAGAGCAAGGTTTGGTGCTTGGAATTTTTCTATAGAATCAGGACACCTCATCTCAGCTCTGCCTTGTATTCTCTGATCAGAGAGCCCCCTAAACCTTGCCATCCAGAGTTCTTACTGGGGTTCCATTATGCAGGCTTGATTGAGCGAGTCAGGGGCTGAGTGGCTGATTCTGCCTCCAGCCTCCTTCTTCCCCTAGAGGTCTCAAAACCCGTCTAATAAATCCAGGCCCCGCCATGAGCTCTTGCAGAGCCCACATGCTAGATAATCTTGATCATCAACCTGATTGGATTCAGAGGAGCCTAAAGAGGTGACCGGGATTAGAGGAGCTCTAACTTCATCAATGGATTAACCCATTGACAAGTTCATATCTGAAGGGGTGATTAGGAAGTGGGCCCCACTGAAGGAAGTAGGTCATGGGGGGCTTGGGAGGCTGGGGGGTGGGGTCATGACCTTAAGAGTTTAATTTTTCAGGTCTAGCAAGGTAGCTCAGCAGACTAAGCTCCTGCTTAGGCAAGTGCGAGTACAGGGACTGGGGTTCAATCCCTGGTACCACACGCCTGCCAGCCCCACCCCTGGGAATGCTGAGCCAGCTGTCAAGTCCTGGTGAGGTAACACATACATACAGTCCCAGCACTGGAGAGGCTAAAAACAAGAGGATCACTATAAATCCAAGCTGCCTAGTGAGACCCTGTACCAAATACATGAATAAAATAGAATAGTTTTATCTTTTCTCTGCTTCCTGGGGACCGTGAGGTGGCAACCTTCCTTCACCATGCCCTTCTGCCATGATGCTCCTGCCTTGGAGCCTGTTCATGGCTGACTGAGCCCTCCAAAGTAAGGAAATAAACTTGCTTCCTCTGTGAAGCTGTTTATGTCAGGTATTTGGTCATGGGAACAAAAAACTCACTCATACACTCACCCTGTTTTACTTCATTAGCATAAACTCAGGTATAACCCCAGAGGCTCATGAATAACAAAGACAGTCATTCCTTGAGAACTAAGACAAAGACCAGCTATGTTCTTAATATCTGAAAAGAGGCCTACGGGGACTGATGGGATCCTGGGCTGTGATCCAGAGGGTCCTCTTCTCTAACAGGCCTGGATTCACTCATTCGATTAGCTAGGTTAGAAATTAACAGGCAACCAGAGAAGGATCGGGCCCTTGAGGGAGTCAATGCAGAAAATGAGACACATCAAAATTGTGATTAGAGGCAAACTTGAAAAGGACCAGGCTTCGAGCTGGAGATTCAATAGCCAGATCTGCAGACCTCCCTAGAGACACACAGCAGCTCGGAATGATACTGTAATTAACACCACCTGGCCCAATAGGCCTAGAGAATGCATCGGTTGTGATTTTGCTGCATAAAATAATCCTTGGACAAAGCCTCAGTTTCAGCTCACTTTCTGGACCTCTCCTGTCTCTCCAGGGCTTTCCCTCCATAAACCTTTCCTACACTTACCTTTCTTTGTCCTCATTCATTCTTCGGTATTGGGAGTTGTGAACTCCGCACAGCTGGCATCCAACACATCCAGAGCCATTGCCTTTTGGCAATTCTACATCCCGTTCCCTTTAGCTAATGGAATGGCTGTTTCAATCCCTACCACGATGAGCACTGACTGGCTACTGCTGTTCCTTGGCCTCTGCAGTCCTCCAGCTGTGAGATGCTGACCTGTCTTCCAGGTGAGTTGCTGGGTGTTCTCAAGACTGTGTCTGATGCTGGGCCCAGGTCTGAAATCATGGCTGAGGGGCCCACACTCTTGGCAGCCCTTGGATGGTCTCCTGCACCCACAGCACCAGACCTACTTACTCCTTCCTAGACGCTGACTAAACAGGGCTCATCTGGGGATCCTCGGTGCCCATCTTCCTTCCTGTCCTTTCTTTTTCTTTTTTTTAATAGTACTTCCTATACCTGGGCACAGAACTTGCTTTGGGAATAATGCTATCTCCTTCCCTCTTATCAGTTTTCTTTCAAGTCTTTCTGTAGCACCCTTTCAAGCCCTTACCTCACTTTGCCCACTTCCCCAACCCCAGGCAACTGTGGGCAACATCGCAGCTATGGCTTCTTTCTGACAGAGAACAGGGACCAGGGACGGGGGTGGGGGACAGAAAGAGGGGGCAGGAAAGAGCGAAGAAAATTCACTTAAAATTCTGAAACATTTTCTTGCTGTGTAAGAACTGCTCCCTTCCAAGAGCAGAGTGTGGGATTTCACTCCTCCACTTCTTGCTTTCTTTGTCTATTGAGATGTAACGCTCATACAACACAGTGTTCGGGTTGTAGGTGTGCAAGAAAGTGTTTTTCTACACACAACTGCACCTCTAGACCAAGACAGGGGCCCATTTGACACTGATGTCTGCCCAGGGTCTTCTCCAGTTTCTGTCCTCTCCACGTCCACGGGGACCCTTCACCCAGACCAGTCTGCCTGGCTTTGTGCTTTCTGTATGCAGAAACTGAAGAACTCTGTCCTTAGACCAGAGTCCTCTTAGCTCTGTGTGTGTGGCATGGAGTGGAGTGGAGGGAACAGGAGAAGTAATACAGGCCCTTGGGCACCAAGGCCATCGCAGCAGGGGATGGGGAAGGGGTGGGAGGATGCATTCCTGGGCAAGCCTGGATGAATATTAAACAGGAACCAGGCCGAGTGTTGTCCATCCTAGGTCCCATATCACTGCTATGACAGCTTTACCCAGAGCCCAAGGAGCTGTGGACTTTCTGAAACATCCCCCAGCTCTACCTGTCCCAGATCCTTTCCTCATTCTGGACAAACAGCTGCTGCTCCTCACCTGGGACAAGATAAAATACGTGGTCCTAATCCCCAGAGCCTATAAATATTACCCTATATGCAAAAAGGACTTTGCAGATGTGACTAAGGTGAGAGGTTTGAGATGGAATAGTAGCTTGGGTTGTCTGGGTGGTCCTCATGTTGCATGGTATCCTCATAAGAGAGAAGTCCTATGCATGCAGCAGCAGGGGAGATCAGGAGATGCCAGGCCGCTTGCCTTGGCAGTGGAGGGCAGGTTCTAGATGCAGGAAGAGGCAAAGAACAGATTCTTCCGAGAGCCTCTAGGCAGAACCAGCCCAGGTGTCACCTTGATTTTAGCCTAGTGAGACCCATTTCAGACTCCTGACCACCAAAACTAAAAGATGATTTCGTGCTGCAGTGAAGTCACTGCATTTATGACAATTTGTTATAGCAGCAGTAGGAAACAAACACCCAGGGTGAGAGAGCAGCTGGGAAGGACTGTCGTTCTCTACCCTAACCCCTCACATGCTGCCCACCATCTGAGTTCCCTCTGTGGGGTTGATGTGGGTTGTGGCTGAAACAGATCATCCAGTCCTGCTGGGAAGGTGGGAGGGATCACACCTCCCACAGGCTGAGTAATAGGCTCCAAGCTGGAACACTTGGCTTCTCTAGGAGTCCTAGCTATACATACTTCTTTTTTCTCTGCACAAATGCCACTTGCAATATTTTAAGGGTACTACAATGCTACAGTAAGTAAGCCTCAAAGCCAGTCTATATGGCTATCTGGAGCCCCTGCTTTTATACCCAGCCCAAGGCAATCAGGATTATTCTAAATCACTTAGGACAGTCTAGTTACCCACTTTTCCAGCTTCTCTTACAGCTATAGGAAGCAGAATGTGACTCAGGGTTGGCCAATGAGCCAGAAGCAAAAGTCTGCCAGGGTTGTGGGAAACCTTGTACTCCTGAAGAAAAGGAGCTGCTGGCCACTACCACGGCTCCCTTCTTCTGTTCTAAGAGATGAAGCTTGATGCTGTGGCAGCCATCTTGTATCCAGGAGGTAACGGGCATGCTGAGATGATGCAGGGAAAGAGAGAAGAGCTGGGTCCTTGGTGGAAGTTTTAGCTTTTTCAGCCGATGCCAGAAACTATCCATTTTGGACTTATGGTTACACATGGAAAAGGCATACCTGGTTGGGTCTTTTCCTGCTGCCTGCAACCAGACACATTCCTAATGATTTCATGGTGAGATAACAGCAGTTCAGTGGAACAGAACTTCTAGAACTAGTTTTAAAAGGGTGCATATTCAATGGACAAGAGCAGGTGTGTCTTCAGATATAGTACCGGGACATCTACATCTTGTACTTTGAACAACTACTATGAAGACAACAATATGCATTGTACTGATTATTGTGGCTGTCCTACTGACGTCTTCTGAAACTGTCTCATTGCTATGTCTTTCTTATTGAAGTTAATAAAATTTTAAAAAGAGAATCTGAGCTCCACTAGAAGCATATTTGACAGATTAAAAAAAATCAATAAATAGATAAATAAATAAATAAGATCACAAATGAGATTGAAAAAAGAAAGAAATAGTACCAGGACAAGTTGCTGGCAATACAGAAGAGGAAATCACACAAACAAATAAACTGTGTATGTATTAAAGAAGGAGAAAAGATAAATCACAAAAAACTAAAAAGCAAAAACTAAATACAAATAAAAGTAATAAATGAAGATAAAGCACAAATCAAAAACAGACTGTGCTTATTGGCCAGAAAGGCAAGTAGACACCCAATATCACAGTGGATGTTCATTCCACACAAATATGATCTCATTCCCTACAAGGGTTCACACACTCCTCCCAAGTCACGGAATCATTCCCCTGAACCTCTCTAGTGGCAGAAAAAGAGGCATCGCTTAATTGCTTTAAACATATTAGAGCATAACACACTGTGCTGTTTTCTGTAACAGGAAATTATATTCATTATAGAAACTAGAAACAAAGAAAAACCACAAGTTCTACTTCCTGTATTATGAAGGACTTGACATTCTTAAAATAGCAGCAATAACTACAAAATCTGTGAAGCATATAAAAACACCAGATAGGACCTGAAGTAGACAGTTCTATAGTAGAACACTTGCCTATCATGTGTGAAACCCTGGTTTTCACCCAGCTCAAAATACAATACAGGGAGCCGGGCGTGGTGGCTCACGCCTGTAATCCCAGCACTTGGGAGGCTGAGGCAGGAGGATTGGTGTGAGTTCGAGACCAGCCTGGGCTACAAAAGTGAGCGCAGGACCAGCCTCAACTGCATAGCGAGACCCTGTCTCAAAAAGACAAAAAAACAAAACAAAACAAAACAAAAAAAAAAAACAATACAGGGGCCCGGTGGGATGGCTTAGTGGTCTAAAGCGCCTGCTTGAGGAAGCTTGGGCAGCTTCAGGGACCGCGGTTTGTTCCCCGGCACCACATGCTGCACCAGCCCTGCCCTCAGGGTGGGCTGAGCCTACCATAAAAATGAGTGAATAAACAAAGGTTCTGAAACAAGAATAAAAATTAAAAAAAAAAAAACAAAACTACAATTAAAGTATTAAAAAAAAAAAAAAGAAAATCTTTTTAAAAAATACAATACAATACAATACAACCAATAGAATACAATATCATACCATGTCATCAATATCCTTCTAAATGTACAGCTGGATTTGCAAGAAGGTGAAAGTGGGCCCGGCAGGATGGCTCAGTGGTCCAAAGCGCTTGCTTAGGAAAGCTTGGGCGGCTTCAGGGACTATGGTTCTATCCCCAGCACCACATGCTGAGCCAGCCCTGCCCTCAGGGCAGGCTGAGCCCGCCATAAAAATAAATAAATAAACTAAACAAAAGTTCTAAAACAAGAAAAAAAAAGTGTTAAAAAAAAAAAGAAGGTGAAAGTATTCCTGAGAATGAAAAGGAAAAAGGAAGAGAAAGCCTAAGTACCCACAATGAACAAATGGCATTTGTGGCCTGACCCTGCGTCCTGCAGTTCTAAGAGTCACATCAGGGATGGGAAACAAAGCCTAGAGCCATGGAGAGCAACAAGTAAGCAGCAAGGCCTCTGCCCCACACTAGCCTGCAACCCTCATGAAAAAGATGCTTAGCAAAATTCCACCTGCAACAGAGACCATGTGGTGGGTCCAGGCCTGTCCCTGCCACAGATAGAGGAACACCCCTCAAGGGGACTACTGCCCCCATCTAATATGGGCCCACAAAAATGGGCACTTATCAAGAGTAGTTGGAGTGTGTGGGGCTGAGTTGGGGGGGGTGAGTGGAATAGTAGGCTTATGGGGAAGGATTCACTGATGGGGGGCATAGTCATGGGTACAGGAGTCCTCACCACTGGCAGAAGCACTTTACAACCACTCCAAATGCTCTTTTGGCCTTCCAGCCTGAGGTTTGCAACAATGGTCCACAATAAAGGAGGGGTTAATGCCAAGTGCATCAGTTAGAGTTTCATTACTGTAACTAAATACCTGAGGCACTCTACTGTTGGGAGCTGCTAAAGCTGAAATTGATCATATGTGGGAAGATAAGATGAGGCCTCATTGCCTAAAGCAATTAAGCCATCTTGGTCTTAAAAAAAAATCTTGCCTCAACATTGTGGGCTATTAGTTGCTAGGTAACCTTATGTCTTTTAAGTTTATAAAGATATAACTAAAGGGCCTTATTGCTATTTTGGAGGTTGTTGCAACAACCATGCAAAAGAGATACCACTTAATCTAGCTCTTAAATTTTTATCTGCCTTTTTTTTTTTTTTTTTTTTTTGCCTCTGTTTATCCACGGGATATGTAAGTCCGTGATGGTGGTCTTAGGAAGTAATGTAAATTCAAGAACTAAGAAAACAAAAGACATTTATCTATCTCCATATCTATCTATCTATCTATCTATCTATCTATCTATCATCTATGTATCTATGTATCTATCTATCTATCTATCTCTACACCTATAAACATCGATGGTTCTTGAAACTCTGTCCCTTTTTTTTTTAAACAGGATCTACAAATAATTTTATTGAAATTGAACAAATACAGCAGTCTTTCTATGCCGGGAAGCAGCATCCCCAAGCCATTTCCCATACCAGAAGCACAGAGCTTGCACAATAAGGAATCAAAAGAAGAGCTGTTTCTATATAGAAATCAGACTTTGCCCAACATCATCAAGGACTAGACTATTGGAAAATCTTCACATTTTAAGTACAGTATTCCTTTGGTTTTTGCTCTTTCTGTCCCTATCAAGGGGCCCTAGTACTTTCCCTTAGCTGATCCAGAGGGGGTGAGGGTACTGTAGGGGAAGCGTGGCGGGGTCCTCATGGACCTGCGGGCACCAGCCCTGGTATGTTGTTCCTTATTACAGGACAGTGTAGACCCTCCAAATTGGGGATGAGGGGTGGCTGGTACAAAGGCAAGGGGGGTTAGAACAGGTGGCTTGGGGCAACTCCTCGTTCGCATGGGCACCTACAGCCTGTCCTGACCCTGGCCTGTACCTCTTAACTGAGGAGAGGGCAGTAACTAGTTGCACTGAGGAGGAATTAGCCAAGCCCTGGGAAAGGGAGAAGCTACCCATGCCAGTCCCCATTCCTACTAACAACCAGCAAACTGTCCATCTGAAAATGGGAACAAATGCCAGGTAGGTGGGAAGAACCAGGCTGGTGCTATCCCCAGCCTCTGTCCAACACAGGAGGAATCGAGGTAGCCAACGGCTGAAATGTTCTGACTGGGAGATAAAGGAAGTGAGGGAAAGGAAGTTTCTGCTTCAGTAGAGTTCCCAAAGCCCAGGGGCCGGAAGAAGACAGACTTAGCTTGGCAGACTTAGCTTGTAAAGTGCTGTAGCTTCTAGTAGGGCTGGGCACTAGGCAAGCTTGGAAGAAAGCAGGCCAGGCAGGGAACCAAGAGCCACAGATTCCTTTCTGACACATGCCCTGCCACACTTCTTGCAGGGGTGGCCGGGGAAGTTGTGCTGGCAGATGTACCATCAGCCTCTGCCAGTCACCAACCATCTCCTGTGCATGCACAGACCAATACCCAATTTGTACCGAGGGATCACCCTGCTCACAGCTGAAGGTTCTGGGCTAACAGTTTATTCCAGGTTGTAGCCTCAGCCTGGGCTCCTCAATGGAAGCCACACTTTGAGCCTGTAAGTTACTCACCGGGTCAGGGGTGCTTGTGTCTGTCACCCACCAGGCTCACACCCCAGAGAGGATCATGAGGAAATCCACATGAATGCGGGGCAGATCGAGCTTCACAATGCCCTGAGGAATCAGATTCTTATATACACGACTCAGCTTGGCCCACTTTTGGTCTGCTTCTCCCCATTCTTGGTGACGATTGTCTCCTCACAGAATTCGTGAGCCAGATCTGCATCCTCATCATAGAACATGGAGCCACGGCGTGTGAACACGAAGTGGGGCACCCCTTGGCCTTGAGGCCTCACCAAAGCTTGCTCAGAGCCCGCGGTCTCCCAAATGCCACTCCCACCCCTCCCTCCACCCCTTGCCCCCCACCCTACCCTCACAGAGGCGAAAGGCCAAAGGCCTTGAGCTTTGGAGCCGCTGGCACCCATGTCAGTGTGGCCGACACATGGCGACCCAGTGGCCGCTGCGCTCTCACAGTGTGGAATGTATCACCATGCCTGGGCCCTGTCTCAGTTTGCAAGTGGTGCTGCAGCTACCACCGCAGCCTCTCTGTCCCATTTTTAACTCAATTGAACTTTTTCTTTTCGGCTTCTCTCAAACTTGTTTCTCTTTTTATGTTTGTTTATCTCTCTGGTCTTAGTGAGCTTGTTTTTGGCCCTAATGAGCCTCCATCCCCAAGTTTTATACTTGATGTGCCAGTACCAATTCACGCCTGTGTTTAACCAATTCATTTCCTTCCTTTATGCATGCTCTTTATGCTCCTGCTGTCCACACTTATCTCGGACCTGGTGTCCCTGTTTGGGTGCCAGATGTAAGAATCTGTGGTCTCTCAGTGTGATCCCTTGGAGCTTGGAGAGAACCAGCAGCAGGAATGAGGGAAGGATAGACAAGAAGACAAGAGCTGTGCTAGGTGATGGCTCTTCTGCCTTGTTGGTGCAGCAGCCCCAGAAGAACAATAAGGCCTTTATTTGCACCTTTACAAAGTTGTAAGACACAAGGGTGCCTATAAACTAATACCCCACAAAGTCTGGGCAGGATGTATTTTTTTAAGACCCAGGTAGCTTGACTGCTTTAGGCAAGGAGGCCTCATCCTGCCCTTCCACATAGGATCAATTTCAGCCTTAACAGCTCCCAATATTCCATCCTTATGAACAAAAAGATTTATTTTGGCTCATGGAAAACGTTCAAAGTCCAACATCAAGCAGGGGAGCCCCCTCCCACCCTATCTTGGCCTCTGGCAATAGTTTTCTTCCTCACAGAGTTCATAGGGCACAAAGAGCATCACATTGCAAGGAACAAGGGTGCATGCATCCAAAACCATATATCAACATGTTCATATTCTCTCTATATATATATATATTTGTCTCTTCTTCTGTCTCTCTGTGTCTCTGTGTCTGTATCTCTCTCTCTCTCTCTCTCTCTCTCTCAAAAAGTCACCAAGAACCAACCAAGGAACCTCCACTTAATGACCTAATCTAATTTAAACACTTTCTAAGACTCCCCTTCTAAAAACCACAGTCAGACTAAGCTTTCAACTTTTTAATACTATTAATTCAAGATTTTGGGATTTAAACTCTTGAGTGAGTTTGGGTGAAAATCATGCAGACCAAAGAATGAGAATTAGCTTGGCAGATTAGTAAATATGCGACCAAATGGCTCAGAAGGTAGAATGAATTTATCAGGGATGACTAGGGTGTTTACTGTCTCACAGTATCCCCAGGGTGCCCTGGAGGAGCCTGCTCATTTTGGCTGAAAGAAACTCACCAGTGAAGAAAGTACTGGCCTCTCTGTCACATGGCTGTGACCACTGGGAATGGGACAGAATGACTGGAGGAGATATGGTTGAGGAGCTGGCTTCCAGAGGTTTCCAACACAGCTGAGGCCCTGCAGCTCACCTGAGTATTAGAGGCAAGATGGAGCAGTTGCCAACATGGGGAACAGATTGCAGAATTAATTAATTAATTAATTAATTAATATTTTGATGGGAATTGAACTCAGGACCTTGTACTTGCCAACCAGGTGCTTGCGCCCCTGAGCTATATCCCCAACTGCCAATATGGGTATCAAGGCTGGAAAGGTACCAGAGGCTGGACACCCAGTGATCCGTGGAAATGAGGGACAGGCTGTGGTCTTTCTAGAGCAGCAGTCCCCAACTTTTTTTGGCTCTAAGGATAGTTTCATGGAAAACAATTTTTCCACAGACCTAGAGTAGAAGTTAGTTTCTTTTTTTATGTATTTAGTACAAGGTCTACAGGGTCTATGGGGTCTCACTACATAGATCGGACATGTGGTTTCCTGTTTTCAACTTCCCAAGCACTGGGATTACAGGTGCACACCACCACACCCAGTCTCAATTGCCCTCTCAGGTGCCCTGGGGGGTGGGGCTGGCACTGCACACCAGGGACTAAACCCTGGCAGCTGTGCTCTGCCTAAGCAGGCACTTTAGTCCGCTGAACTAAAGTTGGTTGGTTAGTTTCTTTTTAAAAATCAGTATACTTATGATATATAATAACTATATCCCCTGCACTAGTGTCACTACCTCAGTTACACCTCAGATCATCAAGAGGCAGATTTGCATTAGAGTACATGACCTAGATCCCTTGCACATGCAGTTCACAGCAGTGCTCTTGCTGTTAGAAGAAGCGCACACCACTACTCATCTGACAGGAGGCACAGTACAGGAGGTAATGTGAGTGCTGGGGCTACTGTGAGTACAGATAAAATCCCCCCCCCAAAAAAAAGAGAAATTCCCCTCCCTCACCCAGTGCTCACCTCCTGCTGTGCAGCACAGTCCCAACAGGCCACAAATCAGTATCAGCAATGGTCAGGGCTTGGGATACTTGCTCTAGAGGCATCCAGCAGGAGTACTCACTTCAGAAGGATAAGCAGATATATGAGATTAGCTAATCTGGTGAGGAAACCAGGATTTCTTGTCCAGCTTTTGGGCCTGAGACTGTTTCTAGACCCTGAGCCCATGGATTGAAGGGAAGAATGAAGAGAAGACCCTGGAAGTCTACTCAATGGGGGGTCCCAACCCTCCCTCTGTGGGCATTTACCACAGTGACTTTTATGCTAGGAAAGAGGAGCACCCAGGTGCTTCCAGAATTATTGGATAGATCATCAGAACTGACACTGACACTCATACAAGGAGACCCCAAATTCCATCATGAACTCTCAATTCAACTAGTGTTATGGGTGGGATCAAAGATGTCCCCCAAAGCCTCAGTGCTCACAGATAGAACTTTGGGAAGGTGACTGAATTATGAGGACAACAGAGCTGGCTCACTGTCTGGTCAAAATGGGGGCGTCACTTGGAGTCACGACTCAGAAAAGCACACTTCCCTCTTCCGCTTCCTGGATGCCATGGCATAATTGGCCTTCCTCCTCTATACCTCTCTGTCACACCCTTTCTGCCCTGGAGTTGGCTCACCATGGATTGTAACTATGAGCCAAAAATGAACCTCTCCTCCTTTAAATTGTGGGGGTCAGCAATGCGTGGAGGCACACACCCGTAATCCCAGCACTTGGGAAGCTGAGCCAGGA